>OVAQ01003305.1:0-10229 GCA_900406345.1 Erysimum cheiri
TAATTATTAATATCCTTCCTAAAAATGTACAAAAATATATGCAGATTAAATCCTAGCGGAAACGTATGGATCAGACTCATGTCCTATTTTAATTCACACATATGAAAAAACAACAATTTCAACTTATGCCTAATCATGTACCTTTAATTCACAAATTCTAAATCTATTTTTTAAACATTAACCAATTACGAAAATATATATAAAAGACTCTAAAAAAATATCGTCCCGCGGCGGCCGCGGGTTAGATCCTAGTAAAGATACATTTGGGGATATTCTTGAGAGAATGTCATCGAGATTGTCGGGATGGAAAGGCCGCTTTTTGAGTCTTGCGGGTCGTGTTACACTCACCAAAGCAGTCTTGTCTTCTATACCGGTGCATACCATGAGCACAATTTGTTTGCCCAAATCGATATTGGATCAATTTGACAGGTTATCAAGAAACTTCTTATGGGGCACTAAGCTTCACGCAGTATCATGGAATAGAGTCACTTTACCAAAATCTGAGGGTGGCTTGGGAATTCGTAGAGCGGAGGATATGAACAAAGCTCTTATCGCAAAATTGGGTTGGCGATTGCTTAATAATACTGAGAGTTTATGGGCGACGCTGCTTAGGAAGAAATATAAAGTTGGTACTATACATGATGCGACTTGGTTGAAGGCGAAAGGGATTTGGTCTTCAACGTGGAGAAGCATTATGACTGGTTTGTGTGAGGTGGTTTTACCGGGTCAGAGCTGGGTTCTCGGTAATGGTCAGTTGATTCGATTTTGGTCTGAGAAATGGCTATCCAACATCCGATTAATGGATAGAGCTGTAGTTGAACTTCCTCTTGGGTATGAAACGGTACTTGTCTCTGATATGTGGCAGAATGGTGTTGGTTAACAGCTGAGCAGAATAACTCCTTATGTGTCTGAGAATACTCGGTTGGAACTCATGTCAGTAGTGCTTGATAATGTAACCGGTGCGAAGGATCGTCTCTCATGGGGTGAGAGCGTGGATAATAAGTTTTCTGTTTCATCAGCATATGCGATGATTACACGCGATGATGCACCGAGACCGAACCTGATGCGATTTTATGACCGGGTATGGAGAGTGGTGGCACCGGAGCGGGTTCGTGTTTTTCTTTGGTTGGTGGGAAATCAAGCTCTGCTTACTAATGCCGAGAGATATCGTCGACACTTATGTAATACGGATATATGCCAGGTATGTAAGAGTGGTGTGGAGACAACGCTACATATCCTTAGGGATTGTCCGGCAATGGCCGGAGTTTGGGATAGGATTGTACCAAGGCGACGACGAAGTGCCTTCTTTGAGAAAACGTTACTTGAGTGGGTCTATGGTAATTTGTGTGATGATGCTGAGCTCTTTGGGACTACATGGTCAACACTCTTTGCGATGTCAGTTTGGTGGGCATGGAAGTGGAGGTGTGACAATGTTTTGGTGGGCATGGAAGTGGAGCTGTCGAGATAGAATCCAATTTCTTAAAGATCTTTCTCGGGAAGCTGCTATGGTGAATTCAAAATATAAGGCAGGGTCTTTGCTCGGGCCTCGGAGCGAGATAATGGTGGGATGGGTAGCACCAGCTCCTGGATGGACCAAACTTAATATTGATGGCGCGTCGCATGGTAATCCGGGTATCGCAACGGCGGGAGGAGTATTACGTGATGAGAATGGTGGTTGGTGTGGAGGTTTTGCTCTCAATATAGGGATTTGTACGGCACCTTTGGCGGAGTTATGGGGTGTCTATTATGGTCTCTATATTGTCTGGGAGAGGAGAGTCACACGTCTGGAGCTTGAGGTGGATTCTCAGTTGGTTGTTGGTTTTCTTACGACAGGGATCAGTGACACGCATCCGCTGTCTTTCCTGGTACGCTTGTGCCCTGACTTTATTTCGAAGGACTGGATAGTCCGAATTTCACACGTGTATAGGGAGGCTAACCGTCTAGCAGATGGGTTAGCAAACTATGCTTTTTCTTTGCCTCTTGGATTTCATTCTTTTTCTGTTGTTCCAGTTGTTGTTGATTCACTTTTAAGTGATGATGTTATTGGGTCTGCGCGCCCAAGACGTATTCGTTTGTAATTTTCTTTATTTTAAATAAATGGGGGACTAGTCCCTGTCTTCTACTAAAAAAAAAAAAATGATTGTGAGTTTTTTTGGTAGTTTTTAATTTTTGGATTTTTTATTTTTAAATTTTATGGAAATAATAAATAAATAAATAGAAAGAAAATGTCCGGTAACAAACTCAAATAAAATTGTTTTTAGTTCTTTGCACATTATTAAAAACTTCCAAAACGAGTTTTCCTATTTTTTCGAAAAACTTTGGAAAAATTGATTATATAAGACACTTTTTTTTCAGTTTGATCATATACACTTTTATTAGAAAAGTTTGGTCAATTAAGTTTTATAATAATTAAAACTCCAAACTACCCTTAATTCCTTTAATATGATTTAACTAATAAAAAAACCCCTAAACAAGTTTTATTTCTCTTTTTTAATTTTTTTTTTATAAAACTACTACCTCTCATTGCTTTAATCAAATATTTTAGTTCTTCTATTTTCACTCCAATCTAACCATAACCATAAATTCATTTCATCCACTCTCATTAATAAACTTCCTACAGAAGGCTCTATGCACAATCCAATTTTGGTTATGTAGGCATGAATTTGAGCTCCTAGCCATGAAGACAAATATTCATATACATATTGAAAAAAAATATGAAAAAAAGTAGCTGTAAAGCATTTAGCCAGATCGATGGCCCATATTTGATTGCAAGTTATGCTCAACATGGAAAGGCCAACGAAGCGTTACAAGTGTACAATCTTATGAAGGAAATAGGATTGAAGCCTGGGAGTCTTGTCTGCTTGTCGCTAGTCATGGTGGTTTGGTCGAAGAAGGCTATATCCATCTCAACTCGATGGTAAAAGACTATGGTATAGAACCTGAGAACCGACATTATGTCTGCATGGTCGATGCTCTAGGGAGGTCAGGTTCACACATGGATGCAGAAGTCCTGCCCCAAATTAATGATAGAGATTGGTTTCATGCATCAAGATAATCTGAATGTTCAGACATGGAACCATTGAAAGTAATTGGAGATTGAATTAGCTAGAGATTGCTTGCATTGTACTAGAAAGCCTTCTCGTATGATTGATCAGAGGAATCTCCTGTACTTGAGACAGTTCCTAGCTATCTCTCGCTGATGGTTTTTTTTTTTTTTTTTTTATGGGTAGAGATATCTCTCTAGATCATTCTAGAGAAAATAGTTGGTTGTAAAGTAATTACTGATTTCCATTTTCTTGGGCGGCAATACAGTCAAAGATAATTCAATATTTATCTCTTGGCTCTGTTCCATCTTTCTTGATTGCTAAGATAAAGTGATGATATATTCATGAAATAAACAAATCTTGATGTGTAATAAGTAATATTAATTGGAACATTCAAAGTCAAAACTTTGAACGAATAATAAGATAATGCCCACACTATGCTTGATGAACAAGACAACAACAACAGCAAGATAAACTCTCATGTATCTATAAAAGAATTCGAACAATGAAGCACACAAATCACAACCCCCAACAAGATTTGAGAAGAACAAAAAAAACAAGAGAGTTTTGAGAGAATGGAGGAGAAGAAGAGCAAAGTGACATTACATGGGATGTGGATAAGCACATACTCAAAGAGGGTCGAAATTGCCCTTAAACTCAAGGGAGTCCTCTACGAGTACGTCGAAGAAGATCTTCAGAACAAAAGCGAATCGCTGATTCAACTCAACCCGGTTCACAAGAAGGTTCCTGTTCTTGTCCATGATGGGAAAGCAGTGGCTGAATCACTTGTGATTCTTGAATATATTGATGAGACGTGGAAGAACTCTCCTCATTTCTTCCCAGAGGATCCTTATGAAAGGGCCCAGGTCCGGTTCTGGGTCAGCTACATCAACCAACAGGTGTTTTCCACAAATCTCTCATCCAGAATTAACTACAAGAAATTTGCATATTCTTAGCGCACGATAAATGCTATTATACGTGATCAATAGCGTTTTTGTAAACGCTGTGTCTTTACTGTTTCTTGTTGCAGGTGTTTGAGGTCATGGGCCAAGTCCTGTTCCAAGAGGGTGAAGCTCAAGCAAAGTCTGTAGAAGAGGCTCGAAAGAGAATCAAAGTTCTTGATGAGGGACTCAAGAAGCATTTCCCGAATAAAAACATCAGAGAGAATGATGATGTAGGGCTTTTGGAAATCACCATCGTTGCTACATTCGGAGCCCACAAAGCTTATCGTGAAGCAATCGGTGTTGTGATGATTGATCAAGTGAACACCCCGACTTTATACAACTGGATAGAACGCCTGCAAGATCTCACTGTGATGAAACAAGTCCAAGTGCCTCAAGATACGTTGGTGAGCTTTCTCCAGAACTATAGACAAAAGCATCTCCAACAGGCTGCAAATGCGTAATTAGATCAAAATGTTGGTCTAGTGATCAATCATCTGGATTTTAATATTGTCTCAGAGGATAACAGATTAAGAATTACCGTTTAAAGTAAGAAATAATTCCCTGAGAGTTGTTTAATTATGAACTTATGGTTGCTATTACTGTACGATAATGAACTAAATAATAAAAACATTTGTGATATCTCCATGCTCTATAGTTGATACGCATTGTTTTTTTTTAAAAAATTTGCCAGAAAAATATGGGAACTTGCAATGATATGTTGCTAATAAATAAAAGACTCGATCATCGATCATCGATCATCGTAAGATCTATATACTTCTCAGCGATTGTAACCAACCAACCACATATCACAAAAAGGCCACAATACTCAGAAAGCTCCACGTACCTTGTGCAGCTTCTTGTCCACAGTGGTGAGGTGTTCCTCACTAGGGTTTCTTTGAGTCTCTTGGTAAGTATTAAGTAGAACCAAATTCTCGTTTACATACATACAAGTTTCAGCTTCTTGGTATAAGTTAACTGTAGGTTTCTATTTGCTTTGTCTGGTTGAATGTTCAATGTTGATGGTTAGTACTTAGTAATGTCTAATTGTTTTGTTTTGGTATAAGAAGTTTTGCTTTTTTTTTTTCTGATTGTTTTGGTTTCAATGTTTACAAGTAGAATTAGGAAGTTGCTCTTTTGTCATTTTTATGTGGATTAGCAGTTTTAACAATAGATTATGGATAAGCTGCTTTTTTTTCCTTTTTGATGCGGATTTTCAGCCTGCAGCCTTAACAATGGATGTTATTGAGTCAATACATTCTTTCTTCTAAACAATGGTTGGTATTGAGTCAATTCTATTGTGTAAACTGTTACAAACTATGCAAAGTTTCTTATTTTGGTCTCAGTTACAAAATGTTTGCAATGGTGAATCGGTGATACTTGAGTAAAGGCCTCACTTATGTTTTGGTCTCATTTTTAGTTGTCTATACTTGTGTGATTGGCCTTAGTTCTGTTTCTTGTCTCATTTTGAATCGTAATACATGATGTAATTCAGGTTTTCTAGGTGTATGATCTAATTCGGTTACTTATAACCGAATTGTTTATTTTCGGATTTTGTAATGTAGAAGGTAACCGACTCAAAATAACCGAGATAATAACCGACCCGAACCGAAATCAATTGCGGTTCAACTTGGTAAGATTTACAAATAACCGAAAAAAATAAACATGGATAAACAATACTTCTCAATTTCTAAAAACCTCTCTGTTTCTTCTTCTTCTTCATAAATGCGAACCCCAATTGACCAATTCTCTTCTTCAACGCTTCATCCAATTATCACCACTGGATCCGACATTAATGACGTCATCACTACCTGTCCGAGCTCCTTCATGGGTTTCTTCTAGAAGAATCTTCGAAGAGAGACTCAAAGATCTTCCCAAATGCACAAACCTTAACCAAGTAAAGCAACTTCACGCCCAGATAATTCGAAGAAACCTTCATCAAGATCTACACATAACACCAAAGCTAATCTCAGCTTTATCTCTTTGTCGTCAAACCAATTTAGCTCTTAGGGTTTTTAATCAAGTTCAAAACCCAAATGTTCATCTTTGCAATTCTCTAATTAGAGCTCATGCTTTGAACTCAGAGCCGTATCAAGCTTTCTTCGTTTTCTCTGAGATGATGCAAAAATTGGATCTTTTAGCTGATAATTTCACTTACCCATTTCTTCTTAAAGCTTGTTCAGGTTCATTATGGTTACCTGTAGTGAAAATGATTCATAATCATATCGAAAAATTCGGGCTTTATTCTGATATTTATGTTCCAAATGCTCTTATTGATTGCTACTCTAGATGTGGTGGTTTGGGTGTTAGAGAAGCTTTGAAGTTGTTTGAGAAGATGAGTGAAAGAGATACTGTTTCTTGGAATTCGATGTTATGTGGATTGGTTAAAGCAGGGGAATTGAGGGATGCACGGAAACTGTTCGATGAAATGCCTCAAAGGGATTTGATTAGTTGGAATACTATGTTGGATGGTTATGCTAGATGTAGAGAAATGAGTAAAGCTTTTGAATTGTTTGAGATGATGCCTGAGAGGAATACGGTTTCCTGGTCGACGATGGTTATGGGTTATAGTAAAGCTGGAGATATGGAAATGGCAAGAATTATGTTCGATAAGATGCCATTTCCGGCTAAAAATGTGGTCACTTGGACGATTATTATTGCTGGGTATGCGGAGAAGGGGCTTATGAAGGAAGCTGATAAATTAGTTGATCAGATGGTGGGTTCAGGATTGAGATTTGATGCTGCAGCTGCGATCAGTATCTTGACTGCTTGTGCGGAGTCCGGTTTGCTCAGTTTAGGAATGAGGATTCATTCCATACTGAAAAGGTCTAAGCTTAATTCTAATCCTTATGTGTTAAATGCGCTACTTGATATGTATGCGAAATGTGGGAGTCTTGAAAAAGCGTTTGAGGTGTTTAACAACATGCCCAAGAAGGATCTCGTCTCTTGGAACACGATGCTTCAGGGTCTTGGTGTTCATGGCCATGGAAAGTCAGCACTTAAGCTTTTTTCGAGAATGAGAAAGGAAGGGATTCGGCCCGATAAAGTCACGTTTATTGCTGTTTTGTGTTCTTGCAATCACGCTGGTCTTGTTGACGAAGGCATAGATTACTTCTACTCAATGGAGAAAGTGTATGATATTGTTCCACAAGTTGAACACTATGGTTGTCTTGTTGACCTATTAGGTCGAGGTGGGCGGTTAAAGGAATCGATTAAGGTTGTCCAAACGATGCCTATGGAACCCAATGTTGTTATTTGGGGTGCTCTTCTTGGAGCGTGCAGGATGCATAACGAGGTGGATATTGCGAAAGAAGTCCTTGATAATCTGGTTAAACTAGACCCTTCTGATCCCGGAAACTATACGCTGCTGTCAAATATTTACGCAGCAGCAGAGGATTGGGCTGGGGTTGCTGACATAAGGTCAAAGATGAAGACTATGGGAGTAGAGAAACCGTCTGGAGCTAGTTCAGTTGAATTGGAAGATGGGATACATGAATTCACAGTGTTTGATAAATCGCACCCAAAATCTGATCAAATATATCAGATGCTTGGTAGTTTAATCGAACCTCCAGATCCCGGTGAGCTGGTTTCCGTTGGATAAACTGCTTAGGTTATGTCCGCGATGCAAGAATTTCGTCAAAGCCACATTGTCAAGACCATTAGTTAATATATCTATATAGGCTGTGAACATCAGCATTCAACAGTGTGGCCTAGGCCATAAATTTGTAGTTCATTTTCCAAAAGAACACAAAGATGGTTTTATCCTTGTAATTCACAAAATTGAACTGAGTTCGGGTAATGTATATACATCATAATTTATCGATCTTGATATCATTTTGATTTTGCGATACTAACTCCAGTGATGGAGGTTCTGCTTCTAAGTCCCACAACAGGTTTTGTGATCAACCTTGAAGATGACAGTAACAAGAGAAGATCATGCAGGACAAAAAGACATTCAAACTCCCACAAAACCTCACTGTGAGTCTGTGAGTAATAATATTGTGACTTTGTGAATAAAGGATTAAACAACACTTATGGTTATGTGATACTTTAGAACTTGAATTGTAAAAGGCTAAAAACTAATCTCACTTATGATGTATTGTTGGTGATGTATTACCATTAGACGTCAATACGATGACGTAGTGTTTGTGATGTTATTGTACCTTTGAACGAACTAACTAGTTGTTGGAATTGATGTTTAAATAGTCAAATTAGAACCAACTCGTGGAGATTATTTCATTAGAAAAATCTGTCTTAATGATTTTGAGTTGATCTTAATTTCCTTTTTTAACTCATTTCCATGTGTATATAATAATAAAATAAAGGAGAAAAAGAGGACCACCACCACCAATAGTGCCTCCTTGTTTGATTTGTTCCAATCCACCATAGATGACTTTGATTATACAAATAAAAATAAGTCTAAGAACTCATTAGCTAATTGTATTTCACTTCTTCTCAAGACCCTTTTTTTGAGTGATCCAAATTTTTACTGATTTACATATAAAATAAGAGATAGAGGGTGTTGGAGATTGTGGGGATAGAGTTTATTGTATGTCTTTAATTTTCCACAAGAGTGGGTAAGTAAGTAACATGAGTGGCCACTAGTCTTACACATCATTTAAAAAGTTGATAAAAGATTTCTTGTCTCTTATCCAGAATCCAAAAGGCTCTATCTTTAAATACATCTAACACTCTTAAAGCTTAAGGTATATCCATTGCCCATTCCTCTGACTAGGACCCTTTACCACTTAATACATTCAGCCTGTGGTTCAGAGTTGTCCAATCTCTCATATTTAGATTTTGTGTTCTGTCTTCTCTTCAGAGGAACTAAAGTGAATTGAGTCAGAGAAAAAGAGAGAGAGAGAGAGTAACATGGATGCTTGTTTTCTTACTTCAAGATCTATCTCTGGTTCTAAAGATCTTGTCCCATTCATCAAAGCCAGATTCTTTTCTTGTCCCAAGAGAAATTCTAGCCAGTTTCTTACCAGGAAGGTTGCTTCTCCGATCTCTGTAAATTGTAAGTAAGATCTCTTTCATAGTCACTTTCATGGCCTCTGTATCACAATTACATGTCTTGGTTTGGGAGAGTAAAAGTTTTTGTAGCTGATGATAGCATTTGGCTTGAATAGGTTCTCTTTCAGATTCATGGAAGCCACTGGATGATGATGCTGATCTCTTCAAAGATTGTGTTAACACTTCTGATTGGAGAGAGTTCAGGGCAAGGCTTGTTGTAGGGGAACAAGCTGCAACATCTGAGAAGGACACGTCTTTGTGGTCTAACCCGGACATAGTTGTGGACTGTCCATCATCATCATCCTCACTGATCACAATTGGAAGCAAATGGGCACACAAGATCCATGAGCCAGAGACAGGCTGTCTTCTAATTGCTACAGAGAAGCTAGATGGTGTTCACATCTTCGAAAAGACGGTGATCCTTCTCCTCTCTGTTGGACCATCAGGTCCTATAGGAGTCATCCTTAACCGTCCATCGTTGATGTCGATTAAGGAGACTAAGTCAACGGTTTTAGACATGGCAGGAACGTTTTCAGACAAAAGACTCTTCTTTGGTGGACCTTTGGAAGAAGGGTTGTTCTTGGTAAGTCCAAGAAGTGGTGGAGACAATGAGGTTGGTAAGAGTGGAGTGTTTAGACAAGTAATGAAAGGATTATACTATGGGACAAGAGAGAGTGTAGGATTGGCTGCAGAAATGGTAAAAAGAAATTTGGTTGGAAGAAGTGAGCTTAGATTCTTTGATGGGTATTGTGGTTGGGAAAAAGAACAGTTGAAAGCAGAGATCTTAGGAGGGTATTGGACTGTGGCTGCTTGTAGCTCTAGTGTTGTTGAGCTTGGTTCAGCTGTTCAAAGTCATGGTCTTTGGGATGAGGTTCTTGGGCTTATTGGGCCTCAAACAGGCTCTGTTATCTAAAGTTTGTTTTTTGTAATGCTTTTTTTTCACTAATGGTTTATGGTATGACTACTATTGTGTATGGTTTATTAATGTATGTATTCAAAATCCATCACTAATTTATTTGTGTTATATAATGGACTATGATTATCTCAATTCTTAACACAAACTTTTACTTATTTTCTAAGTAATTTTATTATATAAAGTTGGGTTTTCGAAGTTACTAACTCACGAGATTGCGATACGTGTCATATCTAACAGTTAAAGATTTTGACACATGTCAAAAAATATTTTTTTAAAATAATTTTAAATATGTAAAAAGATAATTATGAGAAAATA
>OVAQ01003306.1:0-10227 GCA_900406345.1 Erysimum cheiri
CTTAGCATTGTTGAGGTACGTTTAGGAGTGATGCTGCTTGTGTAACTGTATTTTTACTGTCGCGTTTGTAGAAGTTTGCAAGACTGCAAAATACTTTACTGGTTTGTATTTGGAAGAATAATGGTAACTGCTTTAAAGTCCTTAGGTTCGTTAACTCTGGAAGAAAAAAAGATGTAAAAATTAGAAGAAGTCTCAGAGTCTGTTTCTGTTTGTATGTAGTTTATTTGGAAACCTACTTAGTATACTCTGACTTTCTCTTTTTGTCCCTCTGTTTCTTTTTGTTTAGTTTCGTTTTTCTTAAAATTTTTACCATTCTTTTTCTTTTTGTTTCCAGTTATCCATGGTAAATTTGACTGTCACTGCCAATTTGATGTCCTTCTGTATTTTCTTACCTTTTACTAGGAAGAAAGGCTGAGAATCATTAAGCGAAGAATAGAAATCCCGTTTGATGGAGCTCGAATTGAGCATCAAGTAAGTGGTCTCATGGACTCTCTGTTGACTTGATTTTCTATAATTATTCCCCATATGCAAGATTTTGTCGAGATTTATGTAATCACGTAACTCACAGGATGCACTTAGACAACTATGGAGGCTAGCTTATCCACAGAGGGAACTACCACCTCTTAAATCAGAACTCTGGAAGGAGATGGGTTGGCAAGGAACAGACCCTTCAACAGATTTTCGGTACACAGTAGTAGCTTTGGTCATGCAAATCTTCTTCTTTCATCTCTAGTCATTTTTACTGATTATTGGTTTCATAATTTGGTTTTGTAGAGGTGGAGGATATATATCACTGGAGAATCTAATCTACTTTGCCAAGACCTATCCGGTCAGTGATGAATCTCTAATTCACATCTTCATCATAAAGGACTCATTTTTAAGAGAACTAATGCCAAAGACAATGACTTTATGCAATTCAATGCAATTCTTAGTGTGGGGATTATCTGTGAGTTGCTATGATCCTAACAAAATTTGTGATTTCATCATGACAGGAATCTTTCCATAGACTGTTACATAAACAAGATGGAACAAGAGCCGAATGGGAATATCCTTTCGCGGTGGCTGGCATCAATATCTCATTCATGTTGGCACAAATGTTAGATCTTCAATCAGGTAAAACTGCTCAAGAAACCAGCTAAAAACTGATAAAGCTTCATTTCCTTTTCCCCTTCTTTACCCGTGAAACCGATCAGTTAATCAAACCGTCCAAAATATGTTTGTGTTTCTATTCAGGTAAACCATCAACGATAGCTGGGATAAGGTTCTTGGCATTGCTGGAAGAAGATGAAATGGCATTCGATAATCTTTACTGTATAGCTTTCCAAATGATGGATGCACAATGGCTTGCCAAGCGAGCTTCCTACATGGAATTTAATGTAAATGTCTTTGAACAAAAGCTAGTTACAGTTTCAAATGTCTGATTTGGCTACATGAACTTTTTCTTCTTCGTTTTACCAAAAAAAAAACTTTTTCTTCTCGGTTTTTTGTTAACCGGTTTTTAATTTTGGGCAGGACGTCCTGAAATCGACGAGGGCACAATTGGAACGTGAGCTGGCACTGGATGATGTGTCGAGCATCAGAGACTTACCTGCTTTTAATCTATTGTACAAATAATTAATTACTCTTTTATTTTTACTTCCAATTTTCCTTATAATTTATATCTGTATTTAAATAATTTATCTGAGAAATTCAGTGTAATAAATCATCTGTTTTTTTGCTGAAATTTCTTGGCAAAATATTACCTTTCTATTCAAGATAATATATAGATATTTATGTCAACAAATTAGAGGTTTATTGCTAATATAGTTGCATTCGATTTATTTATTTTTCCTTTCGTTTTCATCATCGTTTAAATTTACTATTCTAATCTCTATATATCATTTTTGTATTTTCTAACAGAGGGAGCCAAATCAAAATTCCACGCGCTATATTTAATATTCACGTGATGATTTCAGAGCGGTGGCAGTCACACGTCTACAGTGCGCGTGATTTACATGTGTATATATGGGTCATCACTCACCAGTAACATCAGTCGGAACGTTAGAGAAAAAGTAAATTTGAACGTTACCGCACAGTAACCTTTTGGTTTTCTTTTCTTTTTAATATCCCGAACGGTAACTTAATCTGACCGTTGTGAATTTTTTAATTCTAAAAATAAACACCGAACGGTAACATTTATCTTTTCATCCGAACGGTAACTTATTTGACCGTTAGATAGTAATCTCTATATATACCTCCGTCTTCCTTCACTCAGACATCAAAAAAATCTTCTTACTCTGAAATTCCATTTCTCAAATGTTCAATACTCTCTCTCTCTTTTTATTATTTTGATCTGTTCTACAACTCAAGCTGATCTCTGATGATCTCATTTCCCGAGCTCCAAACATAGATACATCAGCCTACACAAGTACAAACCACAAGGTAACGCCTTTGCTCCTTTCTTTTGTAATCTTTGTTTAATTACTATGTTTTCAATATCTTTCATGTGCTTTCTATGGAGTTTTTCGTGAAATTAAAATTTTGAGATATATAGGGAACGTCGCGAAATACTCATTAAGATGGGGTTTTATTATTGCTGTCGTTTTCAATGATTTGTATGTGTTGGGGGATAACAAACAACTTAATATTATAAATTCGAAAACTCAGGCTATGTTTGTTTATGTTTTAGTGAATGTCTTAAAATTTTGTCTTACATAGGAAAGTAAACAATCATTGATTTTATTTGTCGTGGTGAATATTCATTTTAATCATATGATCTGCTTCTTCTTCTAAGAAAAAAACATGTGTTAAAAGATCATAAAAAATGAGTGTTGAAAATGTTCAGAGAAAAGAAAACATTCCTTATTCTGTTATCTTAAGATTTTTTTATTTTTTTTTTATAAAGAAATTAAGAATGGGCGTTTTACAAGTCTGTAATGTATTTACTTTTTAGTTTCGACACACAAGCGTATTTGATTTTTGGATTAATATGATTTGCATGATTAATTTGTCAATAATTTTCTGAAGTTCATAAAGGGGTTGTAATGGATTATTTATCTGATTTTGCAGATGTTTATGGAGAAGAACACAAAAACTCAAATGGAATGTGTAACGTAAAGGCCTGAATGAGAAAGTGATCTACCCCGTCGCATTCATATCCTTTGAAGGTGGGAGAGTCATGATGGAGAAATCAACCCTGGAACGTGCCATATTGATTGTTTATAGTTTGTGTGACGAATGCTTGTAAATTATATGTGATGATAAGATGTGGAGGAATGTGTGGAGTGTGACTAACATATGACGGCTGGTGAAAGATGTCATGATTTATGCTTGTATAGATGAGATAAATTTATAGGATGTATATGGTATATAGATGCATGTGTTGGATGTGTGAACAATATAGATGAATGTCTAGGATGTATTTGGTATATAGATGAATGTGTAGGATATAGATGAATGTGTAGGATGTATACGGTATATAGATGAATGTGTAGGATGTGAACAATATAGATGAAGAATGTGTAGGTTGTATGGTATATAGTTCAATGTGTACGATGTAGGGGCGAACGCAGAACGAATATCCTGAATTTTGGTAATATCCGTGATCTGCTTCGTTTCATCCAGATATTCGCAAAAGTTTTAAAATAATTATAAAAATTCAAACATAACCCCAAAAAAAATTATTAGTTTTTATTTGTTAAACCTTTGCTCGGACAAAATTATCCCCAACTTATCCACAACCCATCATGAACTTTCACGTTTTTTGATTAATGGGTAACGATTAGAGAAATGTTGTAAATTTACTAAAAAAAAAAGAAAAAACAATGCAGCCATTTGGAGATAAAAAGATTTTGATTTGTCCTCACGAAATTAAAACCAGGCAAACCCAAAACTTTTGAAACACCGAATCTCTAATTCTTTTTTTTTGTTTTTTGAACAAACGAATCATTTTTGTAGATTAAATAATTATAAATAGAACAGAATTTTGAAAAGTAGTATCTAATTACAATTTTACTGCATACCCAAAGTTTTGAAACACCTTTTGAAAAAACTCTCTACAATTATCCCAACAATTTTACTGCGAATCATCTAGACTAAAAAACCAAGCTTACCTTGACATATATATATATGAGACATCGTATTACAATGATCGAAACAGTTCTCACTTGCTCTCACTTTCTTCTATGGGATTCGACTCTTCATTAGATGGCTTCAGGCTCCACACTTTCATACGTTCACTTGTCTTTTTAACCTGTACAATAAAAGATTTTTTAATATTAGATATACTAATAATAGCTTTTGAAAATTTACTTTGGTCTTGTGAACAACAAATTCATTGTTTGAAGGAAGAAGAACAGATTCAATTTGCTTACCTCTAGTTTCCAGTCAGTTCTGTAGATAATATAACACAATATCACTGTCTGGATCGCAATTCCCGCCAACATTCCAGACCATAGTCCCTGCAATTCAGACAATTGATGTAAAATATTAATTATCAATTCTTATTTAGAAACATTAAGTAATATGTCAAATATTTTTTTTTTTAAAAGGAATTAATTAGTACCTTAACACCAAGATGGAAAACATTAGTAAGGATGAGCCCCAAAGGAATACCGACTGCATAATACGAAGCTAAGTTCACAACTGCCACTATACTCTGCATCCCTGCTCCAATTGCCACACCTGTTTTATTTCAACCATTTAAATTTATTAGAATTTGATTCAATTATTGCTAAACTAAAACAAATTTCACTTCTAAAGTACCGCAAACTAGATACCAACAATTATATGGAATGTGGTTCACATAGATGAGAGGGTATAAAGATGTGTGACCTGAGAGTATAGGTTGTATGCTGTTGAGTAAGATTGAAACCGCAAGGATCACTGATAAATCATTCACTGCATCTGAAACCTCTTTGCTATTCGAAAACAAATACGAAATCTGACCACAGAAAGTTAAGCATAGAACTGAGAATATCACTCCCATCAATGTTGATACTGTGAGTATCACTTTTATCGACAATCTCACTGCATCTGCATCTCCCTTCCCCAGCTCGTTAGCCACCCGGACGCTACGATTACATATTTGCATAGAAGAAACATTACTTGTTATTTAATCTATGCATGTACATTCAAAAAATGAAACTTCTTATAAATATGAGAGAGCATTACCGTTTGCCAAAAGAAAAAAAAAAGAAAAAAAAATGAGAGAGCATTACCAAGCCGCACCCAAGAAGCCAAGGCATATGTTGAGTTCCAAAGTATATATGTATTGGCTGCAAATGTTCAAGATGATTGACTTTATTTGTTTTCTAAATAATTTAGCCTAGGCTGACGACTGTAATATATGCAATGTATAGGAAGGTTTTGACTTTTACCATATTGAGAAAGCAGAGATTGCTGTTTTCGCATCTTTTGTATACCCAGCCATTAAGACAAGGATGCTCATGTACCAATACTCTAAGCTGAACGAAAATTGTAAGGAAAAAATTATTAGAGAACAAAAGTATAACATTGTAACATAACATAACTTTATGCTAAAAAAAAATAGTATTATTTCTCCACTTTTGGCTTAGTGGTAGTGTATCCACATGTAAAAATATGAATCTCACCTTAAGCCTTGGAATTATAATATTCAAGGTTGTTAGAAAAATACCAACACATGTAATTACCAGATCATGAAGCCTGCAGAAATGGAGAGCTTGAGCATAGGAATTAGGTCAACAAAAGCAGCAATACTAAATCCGGTCCAAGTTAACGGACACCATCCACCAAAAATGAACACAAACTCGGCTAATACCATCGCCCACGAGCCCACATTAAGTCCGAGGAGCGCACCACCAATGCCCATTCCCATAATACTCACGCACCACCACGTGACCAGGAGGTCAAGAGCCAAGGAAAATATCGAGAGAACACCTACAATAGCGTTCCTCATCTGTGCTTGGAGGTACATTTGTATAGTCATAGTGAAAATTAAGCTATAGACATAGGGGATCATCCAAGGATAGATCTCATCAACAGTCTTTGTGATCTCAACGTTTTGGCCTAATAGCCGTAGAATGGGACCGGCTAATACAATAAACGGTAGGAACAAAGTGGTCACGGCCATGTCCACGATCCATGAACGTTGTAGATATATCCCCATTGTGTGGTATTGTTCTGCACCGTATGCTTGCCCACACAATGTCTCCGTCGCACTTGACATACCACCCTATATATTAGCACCATAAAGACTAAAAGGCCAATTCCTGCTTTAATTAACGGACTTGCATACCGAAATTAAACCTAAATTTGCAGTTTTTATACCATTAAACCGTAGAGAAAGCGGATGAATGTGCTTTGGAGGAGAGCGTAAGCGGCTAGACCCAACTCAGAGGAGTGACCGATGAAGGCTTGAGCCACAATGATGCTCCCAAATGAAGTCATGCGGAACAAAGACGAAGGTAATGCTATTTTCCATATTTTATTTAATTCACTCCAAACCTTCGTCCTCAGATAGATACTCTCCCTGTTATTGCTCTGACCCTTATTATCTGATCCTCCACGTAATAGCCTCTCCTCCATTTCTCCTTCGGTACTCATTTCTAGTTGTTATTTTGTTCTTCCGGTCTTTAACTCTAATCTGAAATTTTCATTAACAAAAAAAAAATAAAAAAAATTATAAGCTTTCGAAAATGTTTTAAGTTTGTCTAATGGAATGTGTATTGTAAGGCGGAAGAAATACTAATCATCGTAACCCATGAATCACACACATATACTGCAGTAAGGCTTCAATGACGCAAATTTAATATGGAAAAAAAGTGAAAAAAAACAATTCTGCATTTTAATTTCCACGAGTTTCCATTCTAACTTTCTAATTTTATAAGGCAACGAAGAACAGCTTTGAACAATTCATTCATTTAGCAGCTACTTTACTTAAGAACCTTAGTATGTAATTCCAAACAGATTTTTTTTAATCCTAATTAAATATCGTATATTTCTTTTCCCCAAATCTCTTTCTGATAGAAATTTATTATGTCAGAGAGAAGAAATTTAAAGATCAAGAAACGAACTCGTAATGTTTCTTTAAACTAATTTAAAAAAAAAAGTTTCTTTAAACTAATTTCTAGCTCGAAGATTCATCAAAACATAATATATACACACGCATGCACTTTTGTTGTATATATATATCTACTGAATCTGTGAAGTCTAGAGTGATAATTACCTTAGCTCAAGTGAATAGACTCAAAGCGAAGAACCAGAGAGGAGAGACAAAGGTCGGTGAAATCAACAACAGAAGAATTTCAAGAAAAGAAAACAAGTTGTAAACTGAAAGTTACTTGTTTCCTCTTTTTAGGAAAAGATGTCAGAATGGAACCGAAACGCCTTGATTATACACATATAGACATACATATAGATGGGAACGCGTATAGGTGTAAACGTATTATGTATAGACGAAATTAACCTATGTTTGTAATTAATGTGTTTATATATTCCTATGTGAAAAAGAGTGAAACTTACAAAGAAATTTTTTGATATAAACGTATTATGTATAGACGAAATTAACCTATGTTTGTAATTAATGTGTTTACATATTCCTATGTGAAAAAGAGTGAAACTTACATTTTTTTTTTGTTTCTTAATTATTGAATTTGTGAAATACTAATAATTAAATCAGATGATTAAATATATATATACACAAAACTAGTGCCAAACAAATAATATACACAAATTAATGCCAAACAAATGGTATTATTCTAAATAAAATACACTATGCTACATATGTCTCTAGCCCTCCAAAAAATATTTCACATTAATATGAAAAATTCATACAGATATTTTTTTTCTTTTTTTTGGAAACCACATTACTTATCAACCACTTTTGAAGATTAAATTGGAGTTTCTAATCATCTTCCCCGTCATTTTGTGGTCCAACGATCTCATTTGTTCGCGGCATGCAATCTGGACCGTTCAAATGATTATATGTTTTTTTTTTATTTGTGTTAACACCGTTCAATCGTTAGTTATGTATCCTCTTTCTCTCGCTACGCGTGTGAAGGCAGTTAAAAAACGTGAAAAATGGATTTTTTTTTTTTTTTTTTTTTTTNGTCTACTAGCTAGACTTAGTTTTCAAACCACCATACAATCCACTTGGAGGTTCAAACATGCTACGTTGGGTGACATGTGAGGATTAAATCATCATACCAGTAAGCCTCAAGCCAGACGTGAAATGGATTTTAATAAACTATTTTCCCATTCAGACAACTGTGAAATAATACATGCCAAATTACCCTCAAACTCGCGTGTATTACCGTTTCACGTTACAAGCTTGAAAACAAAACTACGTCCCGTTTACTCGGAATGAATACGTACTGCGTGCTGTTTCTACAATATTTTCTTACGATTTTCGAGATATACGGACACAAAAGTGGGACCTACAAAGCCGCCACGTTATGCACACACGGAGACAATTGTTTCATAGTAAGATACACGTGTACACTTTTTGATCCAGTATCTTCCATGTGGTAAGCTCTTGTCCCCTTTAAAAGTGCCCACTCGCGTCAGACATTTCTAGACAAAGAAATAAAATAAAAACTCTTCGTCTCTCTCGAAATCTAGAAGGCTAGAACTATCTTTTTATTTGCTACCAATAACTCTTGTAATCTTACGGAATTTTGAAATATTAAAACTGTGTAGTATCTATTTACTTGGGCCCTTATGCATGCGAAGCCGTTTTATTCGACTTGAGAAATAGACCACCAGCCCACAAGTCCTCATCCCTTTTCTTTGTTTTTTAATTCATAACATCTCTTGCGATTTATATGACTGTGATGGATTTAAAAGTACACTGTAGTGTCATGTGTGAGTGACTCAAGTCTGTCGCTTTAGCACGGCCGGTTTTCCAATATTAGAGATCTCGATTCAAATCAGTTTTAGGGTTTTGATGCCCAAACTTTTCTTTGTTCAGCCATACACTTTCTTCACTCGAACTTTAAGATATGAGTGAGAAGAAGAAGAAGAAGAATGGGGCAATTACAAGGTCTCTGATCTTCTTCTATACATTCTTGTGTGAGCTCTAACCTCATGGCCTTCTAAAACCTGTAAAGGCGTTGGTTTGATAAATTACCGCAAAAAGAAGTTCAAACTTTTGGGTAACAAGAAGAAAAAGAACCAAAATTGGGGGGGTTTCTAATGACTGCTACTAATATCTCATCTCTTGGACCTCTTTGTTGATGGAACTAAACAGAGCCGTTGTGATATACCGCTCGCCATGGCTCGGAAAAAGAACCTGTTTTTACGATGTCTATTCTATTAGAGAGCTATAAAACCACTATGATTACTGGAAATTCAAATCTGTTTTTTTATCTCACCGTGATAAGTTTTCCCGCATTTTCAGCTCTTTTAGCCAAGCTGATTGCTGCTACTGCAGCAGCTCCAGATGAAATCCCAACCTAATGTGTATATACATTCCGTGAAAGTATAAACACAATGTTATGTAGAGGAAAATATCTCAGCGAAGAGGTAATTTATACATACCAGCAATCCTTCCTCTAAAGCTAGTCTCCTCGCCATCTCAATCGCTTCCCCGTTGCTAACCTATCAACATGATCTTTTTTTAGATTTTTTAATACATGTACGTTTAAAATGTTTATGATGATATGAAACTATTGCTAACCTTAAACACTTCATCAAGTAATTTAACATCCAAGATTCCCGGTAAGTAACCTGAAAAACCGTTTAGCAGTGTTCTGTAAGGAGGATGCCTAAGTAAAGAAACCCAATTTCAAAGAAACAATATTGGAGAAATGAAGCCTCAATGCCTCCTTACCAGGATTGTCTCCAGATATCACACTTCTTTCTGATGGTTCAACGCCCACTACCTATGTTTTNTATCACACTTCTTTCTGATGGTTCAACGCCCACTACCTATGTTTTAAGGATCTTTCTTGTTAAGGAAATCACAAGGTTAAACCAGAAATCTGAAAACAAGAAAGAGAGAAAGACCTTAATATCTTTGTTCATCATTTTCAAGAAACCTCCAGTACCAGTTACAGTACCACCAGTACCAATTCCGGCAACAAATATATCGACATTACCCATTGTATCTTCCCATATTTCTGGTCCTGTAGTTTCAAAGTGGATCTTACCAATCAAACCAAAAGAACAACACCTTATTAGGTCATACACCCTGAATCACGAATAAAGAGACCAAAAGCTCGATAAGTCTTACCTTTGTATTTGCCGTATTGTCAAATTGCTGAAACA
>OVAQ01003312.1:0-10216 GCA_900406345.1 Erysimum cheiri
TGTATGCATTAAAAAACATAGACAGAGATTTTCCTTTTTATTAATTATTCGATCCTGGCTTGGGAATTTGAGACTATGAATGGTAACATGGACCGCACCCAAAACCGCACCGCAACAGTGTTGTAACAGTGTCAAAATCTCTGCATATACATATG
This sequence comes from Erysimum cheiri, assembly GCA_900406345.1. NCBI lineage: Eukaryota > Viridiplantae > Streptophyta > Magnoliopsida > Brassicales > Brassicaceae > Erysimum > Erysimum cheiri. Next base: position 156 of record OVAQ01003312.1, read on the forward strand.
TATCTATATATTTTCGTTACTATTTGAACCGCACCGCACTTCTCCCGCACCNGATTCTTTTTTTTGTTTTTTTGTTTTTTTTATATATATTTAAGGTTCAACTTTTTGAGTTTTGGATTAGTATTGTTGTACCACATTGGATTTCACCTATTATTGAGGTGGATAAAACTTTTGGTAAAGGTTCTTATTATGGTTAAATACTAAAATGTATTGAAATTGAACTAATGAAAATAGTACTATTGTTATGTTTGGAAAATTTTAAATGTTATCGTGTGGCNTCCGTGAAATATCACTTTGAACATTTAAAAAAAAAAAAATTAAAATTCTATTTTCAGAATCTCCAAATGACAAGTTGTCGTACAGATATATCTTAATTTAATTTATATATTAAGATAGTTAAATTAGATTAGATTGTGACGTAGGAATGTGAGATTAAGAGAATATAAAATAGTTAAAGGAACAAATATGTTTTCTATTAATCAAAAGCTAATCATGTATCAGATTGTTTTTTTAGTTTGTGCCCAAGTTTCATATCAATAGCTTTTGTGTTTTTTACTTATGACTCTTCGTCTCTATTACTATTAGTTAAAATTTGTTAGAAGATTTTGATAATCGCAATCTTTAAGTAACATTTTTTTCTTCCAAAATATATACATCTTATTCTTTAATATTCCACAAAATAAAATAGTTCAAAAAATCACACTAAAACTTTGATTTAAATATATTTTATAACACTATATCCAGGACCAGAAGTACTATATAAGCTTTATTTTATTTAATTAAATCGTTGATATAAAACGAAAAAGTAACACTGTAAAAGTAATTCGTACTTTTTAACCATAGATAAAAAAAAAAAAACAGTAAATCGTAGTCTGACCATCTATCTTCTGAGATTATTTAACTGATTGATACCGATCAAGCTACTAGCTAGAGTCGCGGTGGTGGATACCCAAATCGGTTGGAGCCACCAATCATGATCGACCTCCCTCCTTACCCGCCGCTTGATCCTTCTAACTACGATCTCATTATCGTCGGCACCGGGGTTTCTGAGTCCGTTATCGCCGCCGCCGCTTCCTCCTCCGGTACTTCTATTCTCCACCTCGACCCTAACCCCTTCTACGGCTCTCACTTCGCCTCTCTTTCTCTCCCCGATCTCACTTCTTTCCTTCACTCAAACTCCGTTTCTTCCCCGCCGCCGCCTTCAGGCGGTCCTGATTTCATCTCCGTGGATCTCGTTAACCGATCCTTGTATTCATCCGTCGAGATTTCGAGCTTTGAATCGGAGATCCTCGAAGAACACTCAAGAAGATTTAACGTTGACTTGTGTGGTCCTAGGGTCGTCTTCTGTGCCGATGAATCAATTAATCTCATGCTGAAATCAGGAGCTAACAATTACGTCGAGTTCAAGAGTATCGATGCCAGCTTCGTCGGGGATTCAAGCGGAGATCTACGGAATGTGCCGGATTCGAGAGCTGCGATTTTCAAGGACAAGAGCTTGGCTCTGTTGGAGAAGAATCAGCTGATGAAATTCTTCAAGCTTGTTCAAAGTCACTTGGCAAGCGATGATACAACTGTCAAGATATCGGAGGAAGACATGGAGAGTCCATTTGTGGACTTCTTGGCAAAGATGCGTTTGCCACCCAAAATCAAATCGTATAGCATCCTTCTCCGTTTAATCGCAGCTCTTTGCACATTTTTGTCTGCTTAATGTTTCTCAATACTTTGTCTTTGAAATGTTGATGGTAAGGCTTTGTTTCCCCTTCTTCTGTGTAGGATCATTTTGTATGCTATTGCGATGGTAGATTATGATCAAGACAATATGGAAACTTGTAGACATATACTCAAGACGAAAGAGGGCGTAGATCGATTGGCTCTATACATCAAATCTATGGGCAGGTCTGTCATCATTCTGTCTTTCTTGACTCTTACACGTTTGTGATCATCTTTCTCATTGGTTATCCCCGAGTATAATTTAGCTCTCTATTCTCTACTTTAGATTTTCTAACGCACTTGGTGCGTTGATATACCCAATCTATGGACAAGGAGAACTTCCACAAGCTTTTTGTCGCCGGGCTGCTGTCAAAGGATGCATCTATGTACGTGTGGAACAATTTGCTGCATTTTGTACTGTGTTGCTGCTGTGGCATTGTTACTTATCTGGTCTTTCATTGTTTTCGCAGGTTCTCCGGATGCCTATTACTGCTCTGCTTTTAGACAAGGCAAGTGAGTTTAAAGTTGTAGCAAAAGATAAGTGTCATTGGTTTCCCTTACAATAGGATTCTTACTTACTTTAACCTGTAATTTTGCAGGAAACTGGGGGTTACAAAGGGGTTAGACTAGCTTCTGGTCAAGAGATTTTCAGCCAAAAGTTGATTGTGGATCCATGTATTACTGTTGGATTGGAGTCACTTTCGTCTTTGACAGATCAGCAAAAAGAAACTCTCCGGGTTCTTGTCCCAAATGCGACGAGCAATAAGGAGAAAATAGCAAGAGGAATATGCATCATTAGAGGTTCTGTGAAAGCTGATGTATCAAACGCTCTAATCGTATATCCACCTAAATGTAAGATAAATTTTGAAGACCCACTAGTTAGTTGTTTCACTTACACGTATAACGTCATTTACATTTTGAAGGTTCTAACATTAATGAATTTTTCTCTTAGCTTTGTTTCCTGAACAGCTAACTGCGGTTCGCGTTCTGCAGCTTGGTAGTGGTTTAGCGGTTTGTCCTGCTGACATGTAAGTTGTTATTTAGCCAAATATTTTCGTTCTGTTTCTTTCCCTCTGCTTCTTTTTTAAATGTTTGCTGAGTCATATAATTTGCTGCTGCAGGCATGTTTTATATCTTTCAACTTTGTGTGACAACGATGACCAAGGGAAGAAAGCCCTATTATCAGCCATGAAGACTCTCATCAATGTTTCTGAGAATCTTCAAAGTGATGGCGTAGTTGAGAATGAAAATGCTTTGGCAAAACCTATTCTACTCTGGAGAGCAGTGTATGTGGAAGAGCTAGTGAAGGTTTGGAATGTGATTGAGATTGAGAATTTTTATCTTCATGACTTTCACATTTTGACCTTGGCAATGTCATTTCACTAATTCAAAGTTTAATTTGGATCAGGGTGAATTTGGAGGTACTATCAGTTCCATGCCTGGTCCAGATGGAAATTTGAACTACAATGAGATTGTGGAATCAGCCGTGAAGGTTAGTAAAGGCCCCTTACTATATAAGTTATGATTTCATTTTCGATAATGTTATGTAACATATCATCTTGGATTTGGTAGCTATATGAACAACTCATGGGGAGTGAAGAATTATTTAAAGAAGAGACCTCACCGGAGAACACAACGGAGGAGGAAAACGATGGTGGTGTTGAAATAGAAGATTGATTAATATAACCTATGGCTTTAATACCCATTTTATTTATTTTATCGAGGCAAGTGTAATTTTCACAGTTATGTTTACTGGTAATGTAATTTCATACACAAAGATTAAAATTTCTTTCTAGCAAATAAGTAACTTACCCAAATGGAAAAAAGAAGATAGGAATAGGAACTGAGATGACTACAGAAACAGATCTATTCGAACAAGTCATTCATTACAAAGGGAAAACTCTTGCTCAAAATAGCAAACCCAAAATTTCAGAAAGTTGTGTTTCATATTTAGTTATTTACCAACACAAACGAAAGAACTAAAGAAGAATCAAAATTGGGAATCAATGCTTTCGTAGGACTCGGGAGTTTCAGAGGTATTGTGTCAGACTTTCACCGCTCATCTCTTCCATCTGTTTGATAATATCCTGAGCCAAAGATTTAACATATGGCTCGATGTCTTCGAGTAGCTCACCTAAGAATGGAATGGTTTCAGCGAGCAACACAAGATACTCTTCTTTCAGATTATCCAGCATCTGTTTCACACTTCTCAAACTCAATATCCTTGAACGTAGCTTCTCACTCCTCGTTTGCATTAGCACCTGACCATATATGATTTTAAGTCAGTTGAAAAACTCAAGTGTTGTCAACCATTAGACAATAACACATCTAAAGTCTATCGAAGATGCTGTGACATGCTTTCTCGAGATTATGTTGTTACCTCATGGTTCAGCGGTTTCCAGAGGAGGTCAGAGCCTGTTGCTACTGCCATTTGACCGATGCACGAAACCAATAACTCATCAACCTCATCCACAGATGGTACATGTGGATGCTCCTTTAAAGAAGACGGAGGTTCAACAACAAGCTGTGATACAATAGGCTTCAGTAGCACCTGTGGAAAGAAGACAATTTGAATCGAAGTCAATACTCCAGAGAAATGGAGAGATGTTTGATCCAAGAAAAAAGTAAAATGTATATATATAATGACCTGGAAGTTATTTGAATCCAGAAACTTCAAGCTGCCGGTATCATGCAGAAAACAATTCTTCAAGGAAGAAAGCACCAATNTAATGACCTGGAAGTTATTTGAATCCAGAAACTTCAAGCTGCCCGTATCATGCAGAAAACAATTCTTCAAGGAAGAAAGCACCAATGCCCTAAGATGCCAGCTTTTTGGTGGTATAGTGTCAGACGTTTCCTGAATTTTGGCTTTCTTTTTCTTCCTGGTTGAAACAGAAGCTTTGGCACTGGTGAGATGCGATACAATACTGTCAAGCACGTATTTGAAATATGGTACAAAGATGGACCTGCATTCCAAAGTAAGAGAATTTCAAGTTAATTTCCCAATAATCTAGAAGCATATGTAAAGGATACTACGTAAGTGAAATATGTTCACTCACCTGTGACTCTCACAGAGTCTATTCACCAGACCATAGAAAGATATAGCCCGATCGATGCTCTTGTTTTCACTCCCGGATTCGTCTACAATATCTGACTCTGCCCAATCAATACTCCTAATAAAGAGAGGTCTGAACTCGGACTCAGTTAGCTTCTTTGTGAGAGCAACCATTGTGTTAGTTACACTTCTCTCAGCATCATCAATGTTCTGAATTGCTGCTGGATTTTGACGTCGAATATCGAGGGCAACTAAGCATTGATCAAATATCTTCCCATGGTTGCTAACGATAGATGATCTATCCATTTTTACGACAAGATTTTCTAACATATCAAAAGCAATCACCAAGCTTGCATTCCCAGAACTAACAGCCTCAACGTATATTCGTAGAAGAGGTTGCAGAGTGAGACGAACCTGGAAGAAGTTACTATTAAGATCAGTAACTAACTTACAAGCAAAAAAATAAAAATGGATTCATATATGTATGTGAATAACTTACAGGTATTTTATCAGTAAGGAGCCTCCTAATGGCATTGGCTTTGGACTTAAGATTCTTGTCGAAGTCAGAAACATATTCAGGATGCAGCACCATGACTTTCATAATATCTCCAAGATGAGGATTTAGGAAACCACCAAGTTTATCAATCACTGCTTCCAAAGTGACTAGAACAGACAGCATAAGCAACTGTTCTTCAGCTGTCGCGTTTCCACCACTCTTGGATGCAGATGATACTTTACGCGACTGTTTTACCAAATTCTTCATTATGCGTGGAAGTTCAATGAGTGCCTTTGGTCCAAGAACATTGATCAGTGCACCAGTTGTGCGAAGACAGCTTGACGAAACTCCCAAATTCTTTGAGCTGATGCCTTCTGCAACAGACGCAAGGCATTTGCTGAAGATTGGATGACCAGACGGAAACCTGCCAGCCAAAACTTCCAGTGTAGATATGGCAGCTCGTTTTGCTGGAATACCTGACTCATCATCTGTCTCATCAATTAGATTGACAATCTCCTCACACATCTTCCCAAACGAATCAACAGCAACCTCATCCAAGTTCAACCAAGGATTTCTTCCTTTTTGATTGGAAAGCCTCCTCTTGTGTTTCAGTTTAGAAGAAGAGGTGTCCTTAGCTCTCTCACTTATAAGTCCAAGTACCTGCATTTACAAATAATAGCAACAACATTTGCATCAACGAAAGTCATTAAGCCAATGAGCCAAATTCCGGTAAAGATTACTATGAAAACTTCTCTGTTATTAAATGGTAATAACATATACCTTTTTCGTCCCATTACAATCCGACTGCTGCTGAAGTAAGCTAGTAACAACTCTGAAATATATAGATAGATCCATGGCTCCTGTGACAGTCATTAAGACATCATGTATACGCATTCTGATTTCATTTCTAACAACAGAAGTCACATCTTTCTCCTTTTTGGCATCAACAGCTTGTAGGAGAGATATACAACCCTTCATAAGCTCCTTTAGTTCTTGCTGAAAAATTTAACAAAAAGTACTTACTAAAAATGGATATTTAACAAAGCTCACAAACAGAGAACAAGGTAACAAAAGATTCTAAGATATAAAATGCATAGGAATAGACACAGAGGTTAAGTAACAACAGTTTATATGAAATAAAAAAGCTGGAAGAGGCTTTTTACCTGGATGCCAACAGAAACATTATTTCTTGGTTCAAGTGACACTGCAAATGCAAATTCAGGGTCTTGCAACTTCTGATATATAAATTCTAAGACAAGCCGCATCTGTAAGAAACATTGTTTACTGTCTTTGCTGATAGTTTGAAGAAGCATGACCAGGGATGAGAGCCATATCGAAGAAGAATATTGTTCACATATTTCCACGGCAAAAGCATACTCCCATTCTCTCTTAACAACGGAAGCAAAACTTTCAGAAGCCTTGGCATTACCAAGCCAAGCTGAGTCTTTCCTTGAAATCAAAGACTGGAATAAGAGGACAAGCAAAGAAGGCAAGCCATTTCGTTCACCAATAACTCTGCAGAAATAAAGGATCGTCATTCAGTATTTTCAGATAAAAACACAAAATCCCATTTAAATTTTATATTAACCACACATTACCCCAGCAAGTACGCTACAATTGAACGCCTTCTATGCTCAACAATATCAGGCAACACTTTCACAAAAATCTGAAAAATCAAATTCAAAATAAGAAATATTAATTGACAATTGATTTTAAATTCAAAGTATGATATTAAGGAAAAATTACCTGCAGCAACTGCTCCTCACTCTTAGTCTTAGACAGCCAAAATGGAATGACCACTGATATAAACCCCTCAAAGATAGACTTGGAGTGGCTATCAATCTACAAATCAAAATCACGAACCAGCAGTTAGGGAAGATACAGTATTGACCAAAAATATCGGGGAATGCCAAGAAAGATCCAGAGATCTGAAGAGTAGTGTAAGGGAAAAATGAAATTTACACACAACACTAAGAAGATATAGACTAACAAACCTGTGTCACAGTTGATTCACCAACAAGTGTAAGTATGCTGATAATATGGTCCAAAACCTTATCAGGGACAAATCTAACAATTGCGGTGAACAAGGAGAAGATATGGTTCCGTGTGACTCCATCATTTGATGAATGAGCCAACTCAACCAGCATTTTGACATTGATTTCATTTGCTATTTCAGCCTGCCAACAGTAGAAAATTAAGAGAAGAAAACAGGCAACAAAATAGAAACCAACTACATTAAAAATTTTAACATACCTTCAAAGGATTCATATTCAGAGAATCAAAAATATCTTTCAGGATTAAGAGCACTGTCTGTTGGATGGAAGAAATAGAGGTAAGAGTTATTTCACGAACATCCTGTGGAGGTTGGACTGGGGTTTCCTCAACGGAAGAAGCATTTTTTACCCATTCTTTAGACATGGATCTTTCTAGGAGCTTAAACAAGGGCCCTACGAGGGACTCCCTAAGCACAAGAATAATTATTAAAAGATTAGTTGGGCAACTAAAAAGTCTCAGATTACCAAAATTTACAAGGGACATGCAGATATAAACATATTGAATTTTCAAGAGACCTGTGAGCTAGATCTTTCTTTAGAAGCAGCATGTCAAGTAACGAGGCAATGAAAGAGAGAGCCTTTTCCCCGCTATTTACGTCTTCTTCTGGGCATGACTTTGAATTTTTCTTCTGTTTCTTCTTCTTGCTTAAAGAACCAATAACAAGAGTATCCTGCTGAGTGATATGATCAAGAGCATGGACCACCGTTGAATACGAAATCTGCATTAGCATGGAATACCAATAATTAAAGGAAAATACAACAGGCAGAACTCTTTGAAGAAATAAATGATAATTTCTTCCATAATTTTTGTTGAAAACTAGACAAAGATAAAAAGCGCTACATCATCCACCTGAAAAGACTGAAAAAAAAGGAAGGCGAGGAAGAATCTGAGGAACAAATAGAAAGTGAACATACCTTCAGACGTAAAACAGCTTCTTTGGCACCATTTTGTATACTGCCAATTGTACTTCGAAACATAGACACCAGTTCATGGAAGAAACGAATCTGATCCAGAAACGACAATCAAGTTATTCTGAAAATATATGATGTATGAAGAGTACTAAGCTATAGAAGGATATTACACTATGCTATTAAGACTGACCTGAACCTCAGTCTTCAGTTCAACAAAAAATTGATTGCTTAGCTTCTCCAAAATGGTAAGACAAGGAGAAATAACAGCTGGACGTTCTGATGCCATACAATCCATCTGCAAAAGCACACATCTGTGACTGGAACAAAAAGGTCCTTAAGCAACTAAGGAAAATATCAGATATCAAACAATTCTTACTTTCAATGCGCTCAGTATATGATCATCAAGAGACTGCCCTTTAAACGATGCTGATCGCATCATGGAACACTGAAACAGGGAGAGAAAAGCAGAAGGGAAATATAATTAAACTGTAGGCAAGGCAGTAGGTAAGTTTTCATCTGACACGAATGGAGAAAAGTGTATTTACCTCCAGAAGAAGGCACAATAAATTGACCTCAGTGTCTGATATTGGCTGGGAAGTTTTGTCCAGTTTAAAGTAGTATTGACTACGTTTATCTAGAAGTTGAGACAATAACTTAACATTTTCATCACGCATAAGCATGATGCCCAGATCTTTTAGCGATGATAGGACTCTTAACTGCAGAAGAAAAAAAGTTAAAGACTTTCATACTTTTAAAAAAATAGTATCACGAACCATTAGGATACTTGACCTCCAAAAGGAAAAGAAATGAACCGAAACAGATAGAAGAATGGTGAAGGAAACACACCTTCCCATAAGCAGGTAGGTCTTGAGCACACAATAAAATGAATGAAAGAATGTTTTCTTTTGTGGTTTGATCAAACCTGAAGTTGAAAATAAGGAAGAGATGACATAGAGTATGAGAAGGGAACATTCAAGCATGGAGTAAATGGATTGATAGAACTCCAAAAACGCCAGACATGTATCAAATAGTTGTTTTTCAGTCAGATGCAAGTTTTATCGCAATTATGTATTACTGTTATCTACCATGTTCTTCTGCACTTTTTACAGTGGTGGAAACAATAAAAAGTAGTACCATGTAACTAGACAGCTATATTGAGGTACAGGAGAAGTTTACTATGATTAGTTTTAGTACGAGAAACACAGCTGAGTACCTTTTTTGCAGGTCCACTGGCACTAGAAGGTCATTAGGGGTTGAACTGAGCAACGATGTCAAGTAGGATGGAAGAAACTTGTTGTCCGACAATATAAGCCTCCTTTGTTGCACGATCATTCCCAAAAGTTCATCAAAAGAACTACTATAGATTGCAGCACTCCCTGGTTTTAAATTATAGGAAGGTAATTAAAAAATGTTGGGATAAAACATGACACCTCATACCAAACTAAAAATACCATTTTTCTTGCTAGAGTCGACACGAGACCAAAGGTTGAAGAGTGCCTCAATACAATTCATGGCAGCTACTTTAAGGTCCTACAGAGTGAAACCAAGATCAAAACAGGATTTAAGAAAAGGAAGATAATGCCAAAAGTAATACCATAAAAAAAACAAAAAACAAAACTTCAGGTGTCACCTGATTATCGCTCGACATGGGAACCAAAAGTACAGGAAAGCTTGACAAAATTTGAATCAACCATTCGTTATTCCCGCTAGAGCAAAGATACGACAAACATTTGAGACTTTCAATTTGGACCACAGGAGGAACATCTGTAAGAAGAAAAAGGCAGTATAAGAATACAGGAGACGGAATAAAACAGAAACAGTTACGAGATATTAG
>OVAQ01003313.1:0-10214 GCA_900406345.1 Erysimum cheiri
ATCAGGAAATCGAAAATAGCATGAAAAACAAAAGCTTTTACATTCAAAATTGAGCTTCCAATTTCGTCAATGGAGGAACCCAAACGAGGAAGAAGACGAGAAGAAGAGGAGCATGACATACGTGTGGTCTTTCTATTGGAGGAATTCAATTTTGGTTGGTTTGGTTGGTTTGACACATTTAATTCTCTAACCAACTCTATCCAAAACAACATCACAACATTTCCTCTTTTTTCTTTTTATTTTTCTTTTGTTTTTATAAGGACTAAAAGGACAATTCAAGTTTCAGAGGGGGGAGCAGATTTTGTAAGGTTCCTCAGACTTCCCTCGTCGTACGGAAGGGCTAATTAGATTAAAGTCCGATTTAAAACAAGTAAAATAGAAAATTCCCTTCTCTGCTTGTAAAATTGTAAATTTTTCGACTTTTTCATTATTTCAATTTGGAATTGTAAAATATCTTGTTTTTATTTGATTGGTTAAGAAAATGTAAAATCGGAGAAAAAAAATTTCAACAAAAATTGAAAATTTTATTTATAACAAAAAAAAAACTTTCTTAGTTGCTGAAAAAGTGAACGGAAAACCCTAGCCGTCATGAGTTGCTTTGATAAAATTATGGAATTAATAATACCAATATTATAGGAATCACAGCTAAATCATCGGACATAAACATTTATTTAAATGCATTTACACAATGGAGTTGTTGACTAAATTCTGGTAGTTAGATTTACATAATCAATATACTCCACTGATATCCAAAAATATCGTTGAATCATAATATCTATTTCAAATTCAAAAATCTAAAATAAGTTTGTTATTATTAAAGGAAAAAATATTTATATTCAACTATTAACGGATAATTTATGAGAGATGACTATAGATCAATTTTGTCTAAAACGTTGAATCGCCATCATGAAGGTATGTGTAATCATGTTCCTTATATTTAGGTATGTGATGATGACATATATTTGCATAAATTTTTTAGTTTGCTTAATAAAATCTTCTCTAGTAGGCACTGTCGCACTGTCGCAACTTTTTAAAAAAAGTTGAGAATATGTTAGTCAACAAAATAGTATATTTATTTCACAATTTACTAATCAATTCTCGTAACGAATTATAGTTAGGACATGTTTTCAATAGTCAACTTAACCACAATTGAGATGATACCAACATACAAACAATTCACTTTTTTGAAAAATTCTAAAATTTCCAAATCATTCAAGATCCGGTTTAGCTATTAAATTAACAAAAAAGAAAAAAAAAACTTAATTGTATAGAAATTTGCATTTGATAATGAATAGATTTATTAAATGTCAATTCTAAAGATTACAACGACAAATTTCAAAGTCCACAAGAGAGTCCTCCCGGACCACCATAATTAAAATGGAATCCGAGTAGAGTAGTATAAAATTTAATTCTCTTACCAATTCTTAATCCATAACATTTGGCACTATCTAGCAACTCTTCTACAGGGAAAGTATTGATTCTACTTTTCTCATATTTAGAATTCAGGACATCAACATTTGAAAAAATCGCCGATCTCAGGACACCTCTGGTCGGAAATTTACCATTACCCATTGGAGGGCTTAAACCAGAACGCGAAGCCTGAGCTACACCTCCAACTCCAACCATATTTGCACCATCATTCATAAGGTGAAATAGCTCTTTTGGCCAATAGCCAATATATGCATCAGGCTTAATTTGTATAATCCACCAGTTTCCTGTTTGTTGATCCTTTATATGTACATTAAGAGACAAGATCAAATTCATTGTTAAGAAAAATTCGCAGTAAAAACAAAAGTTGTTTCTAATCAAATTACTAAAGAGATTAGCCTTACTAAATTGATCACTGATTTAATTTCAATGATTAATTACAAGAATTATATATCATTCACTAATAAAGGGAATGACATGAAAAAATTGCATAAAAACTTGAAAAGAAAATGAAACAAACAAAAAGTCTTTAAAACATATCATAAAAAAAAAGTTTAATAAAATTGGGAAAATACCTTAGCGATAGACCATTGCAAATTTGCATGTTGCCCTGGCTTAAGGTCAATGGGTTTGGCAATGGGAACCACATGGGATACTTGAACAAACCCTGGACATGCCATATTATAACATCCTTTCGCATATTTACCCTATCAAAAATATTATTTAATATTTACATGTTGTTTGTCCAAAAGAAGAAAAATATATTTACGTGTTATAACGGTGACTAAAGACTTTTCAAGATTTTTCAGCATATATATATGTTGTTCACACACCTTCCAAAATCCATATGACCAAAGACGTCCATCACCAAAAATGCCTGGATTTATCTGTGAAAAAGACTAGCAATATTGTCGGACAACCCAAAGGGTAAAATTGATTAAGAAAGAAAGCCAATAAAATGTAAAACCTACCATCATCCCCGCTGAGATGAAATTGACTTCGCCATAAAATCCACTGCCCAAATACATTTGACTATAGGAGGCTTGATCTTTTTCGATTCTTTTTCGATGTTTAGGTTATATGCATCAAAGATAGCTTCTATACCATGATATGGACCACCGTGTTGCTTTACTCCAGCAATCTACGAATATACATTAATACTTGTAAATTGTAATATACATATAGTTTATTATTAGATCTAATTAGGCATTAGGAGAACAGTGAATGCTTACATGTGTTCCAGGACTATCGCCTGATAGCGGATGGTAATACTTCTCGGCTAAGAGTTGCGCGTTGGTGTTGAATTCTTTTGTAGTTCTCAATATAGGGACAGTTCCATACGGACATGTTATTTTCTCTTTATACGTTTCGTCGTTTTCAGTTTGATTCTTTATTTCATGTCCTGGAATTGATGGTTTCATCTTTAAAAAAAAAAAAAAAAGAAGAAGTCGTATAGTCAAATTCAACATTATCTCACGATTTATAAAATTTAAAATGTACGTAGGAGACGAATTTATGAAACCATGAACCTGGATTGTGTGGTTTTTGAGCAAGGGGTGATCAAGTCCTGGTTGCTTATAAATATCTATGCAATCGTATGTCACATTCTCACTTATCTACCAATGACAAAAGAAAATAGACATTAGATTTTTTATAACAAAAATAAGTAAAACGAGGTTGAACTCCGTCCAAGATAGAACAAGATAATGTTGAATCAATCAAATAGATCAGAATAATAGAAGGGAAACGACGTGGGTCTCAAGTTTTTTGTTTTGAAAGCTGACCTTGAAAGATTTGAGAGGCACTCTACTTTGATCCGAACGAACTAGGGCTACTGAAAACAAAAGAGATAAAAGATTCATAACAAGAGCCATCCTAACTCTTGTAGACATTTTATTAGTTTTGTTCCCTAAGAATGATAACACTTTGTAATTTATATACATGTCAACGAGAAGAAGCAATAGAAACATGAATATATTCTACAAGTGATATTGTTTTATTAAGGAAATAGATATATTCTGATCACGGAAACGTGAATATTTGACTGACTTTATTCCGGTATAAGGTTAATACGGAAAGTCGGAAATTATGAGCTCATACTATTAACGAAAATTACGGAAAGACCAGTAGTGCTAAATCAATCTTCAAACTTTATAACGTAAAATGCAAATGGGTACTGGTACTGAACAGAATCTGCGTATAACTGCTATTGTTGATTACCTTGAGAGATTCCAAAGTGATATACATACAAGCGTGTATTGGAAACGATACGCCATTATCAAATTGAGGCAATACCGGTACACATCAATCGTGGTGCGCCTAACCAACCTTAATCGAACCACGTTTTAATCACTTAACCGCTATGCAAGAACTAAACAGAAGAGGTAAGCAAATTTGCAAATTGGAAGACAAATACAAACATGTGTTAGCGCCTGGAAGCTTTCAGTGAAAGAATCAACTTTCATCTCCTTTTTAGCTTGCTAAAGGAGTCGTCTCTTTTAGTGGCGAGCTCGGGCCAGGAGATTCGAAACTCGGATTTCCAGGGCAAGACTCAGCAAACTGGCAAAACCGACATTTCCAACGTTCTTCTTCAGGAGTGTACTCAGCTTCTCGTTCATTTTTCCAGAATTCAATGACTTCTTTATATTTGCTCATCACCCATTCATGATCATGGTGGAATCTAATCTCAGCTATTATGGATTGGTCCTTCTGAAACTCATACCTGAGGAAAATTTCCCATTCAAGTACAATCAGATGATCAGAGATATATTAATGTATTCTATAAGATCAAGAACAAGCCATCTTCTACTTACTTTAGTAATAATTGATCATTTGCTACCGGAAGCATCTTAAAAGTGTTTTCATAGTACCTAACTATCTCTTCAAGTGTCTGTACCAGAGTAAAAGAAAAGGTTAGAATATCAATAAAACCCCATTTCAAAGTGAGTAATTCTCTCTTCATAAACATGAAAACTTTGGCCTAGTGAAAGATATATTGTGCAGAGTCAAAGATTAGTATACCTGAGCTTGGATACCTGCATTAACAATGTTATCTCTGACATCTTGGGATAAGATATAGTGGCGATTCAAAGAGAAGTAGTCGAAAAAGGGTCCCATCGGTAACCCTTCTTTCACAACAGTGTCCCATAGAAGCTTGTACAACATTAGCTGAAGCCTGTCAAATATAATTAAGTTAAGGACAATTAGCATTGAACTCCCTAGTATTAAACCAAAACAGAAAATTGTTCTTTAACTCTACCAAGCACTTACCTTCCATTTCTCCTCTGTGGCTCGGCTGGGAGTGTATCACGAAGTCGAGTCTTTGTATCTATCAATATTGGTCCGTTATCAGAAGACTCTTCCGCGTACGCCTTTCTAAGCTCGTCAATAATCCCCACAAGCCATTGACCTCCAACAAATCCTACGCTGATGATATAGATCATGAATGAATCACTTGTCATGGATAAAGTTACAAACTTGGATTAAAAGAACATGACAACTAATGGCAAGCCAACTCCATAACGCGGAAAAGACAAACATATTTAAAGTTTCATTTGATGTATACTAAAAAAACATTATCCTGCAAGCAAAAGGTAAAAGCTATGAGAGTGTTACAAAGGACATAATAACTAGAGGTGTAGAAGGAACTCACAGTAGCAATTCACGAGTTCGTCCTTCAAACAAGAACTGATTAACACCGGCTATGGAATTTAATAGCTTCAATGCCCACTTATCTTCATTTGATTCAACACTTACTCGGACCTTTTTAACTACCTACCCAAATCAAGAGATGTGCAAGTAGAATATGAGCTAGAAACAATGGTACCACATGATAATAAGCCTAAAGATCTACCAAATTCAATACCTCTTCTTCAAGCTCCAAATGACGAGCCTGACCAAGCTTCATGGCTTTGCTGACTTTTCTCCTGCCAAAACAAAGATAATTCTCCATTTGTTTCTCACACCATTCCTAAAACAAATAGAGATGAAATATCGTTGTCAAAAGTTGCTTATTCGATCTTCATTCTCAGTGATCTAATTATAAACGTACTGTTTTGGTGAGATCCGTGACACCTAAAGCTTGATTTCTCCTAAACCGATGCAAATAAGAGTCTTCGATATCCAAACAAGCCGAGAATTTCCTCTTGGAGAAGAGACTAATTGGACGAATAGTCTTGGGGCTTCCGCCGCGTGACGGAGAAGCCGAACGGATCGTATAAGGGAGGATGGAGCGCGTGGCTGCAAGCGCTGCATCGAGGATAGCCATTTCTTCTTCACTGACGATCTCGATTGGGATCTCGGGAAAGACATGGTTAGTTTCTGGGGTTGGAATAGTAACAGTGGCGGATTGAGCGGGATTAGTGGATGTGGAGGTGGTGAGCGACTCGGAGGGTGACTCGGCCATGTTTTTTTTTTTTAAGAGGAAGCAACAACGTGTGGTGGCGTAAAAAATTCAAATCCATAATTTACTTAAGAAACAAATAAAAGTGACATCAATTATTTTAGTGTTCGATCCTTTTTGTGAATTGATGTCCAAAAGCTAGATAAAGCTTGTGTGAATGAGTTTTTATAACTACTTTATTAGCAGTTTTGTGTGTTGTCCCAAATACTTCAAAACTAAGTATTCTGTCAAGTGTCAGGAGATTTCATGTTTTGAAGAAGTTTCTTACCAATTGACAACTGACAAAGCTATTTTCTTTTTGGATAAATTTGGGACAACACACACAAAATTGTTAAGTTAAGCACGTCATTAGTTATTATTATTTTTTATTTAGAAGCCTAATTACCAAAATAAAATAGGCTTTTTTTACTTTTGATGTATCTTGAAGTGTCTTAACTTGTAAGCTAGCTATACTGTATATAGTAAGGATCATGAACAAACCTACTTCGGTCTAAATCAAAACTATAGTTTTTGCATTATTTTGTACATATGAACAGACCTTCTGCATTTTAAGAACGTGTGGTGTTTCTTCTTTCGTGGCGTGTAACAAATTCAAAGTTTCAAACTGAAGGGTAAAAAAAAACACAGTTGTAATTTATATTTACTTAGAAAATAAACAAACAAATCAAAGTAAACATCAATTGTTTTTAGTGTTATATCCTTTTTGCGAATTGATGTCCAAAAGCTAGATAAAGTTTGTGTGGATGAAATTTTTTCTACTTTATTAACTTTTTCTTTAACAAAAAAAAAAAAAAATTCTACTTTATTAGCAGTTTTATGCGTTGTCCCAAATTTTATCTCAAAAACAAAAAAAAGTTTGGTGTGTTTGTCAATTGGTCAGAGATTTCTTCAAAACTATGTATTCATGAGGAGATCCATGTGACCAAGCACGTTATTAGTTTTTGTGTTTTATATAGAAGCATAATTACCAAAATGAAACAAGTTTTGATGCATCTCCAAAAACATTAAAAGTCACAACTAATGCGCTAGCTATAGGCTATAGGGTAACAAGGATCAAGAACAAAACTATTTCGGTCTAACTTAATCTAAGTTTTTAAATCTAACATGCAAATATTATAAATTTATCGTCTATAGTTTTTGCATTATTTTGTACATATGAACAGACCTTATGTTACAACAAGCGTAAACACTATGCATTCCCAAGTCCCAAGTCTTAACTTTGAAGTAATGTCTTAATCCAATAAATATGCGGAACATTTTGTAATTTAATAATTGACCAACCACATTCGCTGATCATCTCAAGCCACAATGGGATACGATGCACATGTAGCAATACCTGCAGTTCAAGAACGAATCAACAAAAGATAGAGAGAGACCAACTGTGAAAATCTGAAAATTTGACTCTGTCTCTTTCTTCTTATAGAGGTTATATATGTTTATATCATCATATGATAATGATGTGATGGTTTCATAATGGTTAAAGAACTTACCACACATGTTCTTCCCCATCTCCATCTTGAAGTAACCTTTGTCGCCCCAATCCGCTCCCCATGAGTTCTTAATTAGCCAATATGGTACACCATCTTCAATTCCATAACCAACCGCCAAAACCGCGTGGTTCACGTCCTATTTCCACAAAAACCGAGTTGAGCACTAACTAAGAGCCTCAGATAAATCTATTTGAAACAGTGCAAGTCTTTTTTTTTAGCGGTTTAAAGAAGGAAGTCTCACCATTGGAGTATTTCCACAGTCAGTACTAGTGTAAACTCCACTTTTGTAAAGCCGGAACGATTTTACAACCTCGAATGCTATGCTTACTGGCCGTACCAATCCAACCGCATGCTTCAATTCATCTTCAGCACCCTGTTGTTGTTTCACTCATCATTATAGATCACAGAATGTATATTTTCAGGTAGGTAAGAATTCAAAATCCGTAAAAGATGCTTACCAGAGTAATATTGACCGAGTCGCGGACTTGTACACCGACGTTTTCTGCTGAAAACTTGCAGGTTCCATCTTTCCCGATGTAAGGATAAGCTTCCTCTGTGTCAAGGCCACCGTTGGATTTGATGTATTCAAAGGCTTGAGAAGGAAGGCCACCATTGCAGCCATAGTTATTGAAAGCTCCAGCACAATCCACAAGCTGTTGCTCAGAGAGAGATATTGCTTTTCCAAATGCCTGATGGTAAGCTGCCTCAAGAGCTCCAGTTGTGCTACAGTACAAGAATTAATCATATGACAAACAATCTTGATCTTTAATTTGACATCAATATATCCCACCAAAAATTAAAGAGATGTTAGCATCTTAATCCTTGGTTCTATACCTGAATGTCCAGCAAGATCCACAACCTCCTTGGTCTTTGACCGGGCTAACAATACCATCTTCTCTCCAATCTTTCTGCAGTTACACAATTTGAGGAATCAGGACCAAATAAATAGAAGATTCTGCAGCTAAACACGTATTCTTAAAGCTAAAAAACAGGAAAGAGATGGTTCAATGCAGCAAGAACGAGTCCTGCACTTACCGTTTCCGGAAGAGCTGCTTCTGTGAGCTTGTGGCTGCCCTTTAAAGTGGCAGAGCAGTTTTGAGCAGCACCAAGTTTGTTCCTTTTAAACTCTTCCCAGGTCAAATCAGCAAATTCTGTACATATTTGAGAGACAATTATCATATTAGATGGATCTAGAAAATAACAGAGTTCAAATACCCATAAACTCTGCAAAGTCTAGCCTAATAACAATCTTGAATCACGTGAACTGAAGAAAAAGAGAAAAAGCTAAAACCAAAATTTTTAAAAATATTCACTTAGAAGATTCCAAGACAGGAAAGGTTAGTATCCACATAACGTTTTAATACATATGTCAGTTCTCTTGACCTTTTCTGCTCAAAGACTTGTTTCAAACCCACACTTCGAATAATCAAACAATCATTGATCAAAAGGCTCATACGAGAATGAAACTACAAATTCAAGAGAAGAAAGATAAAAACTTACGATTGACAGCGAGTTTGTAAGATAAGCCTTTCTTATTAGTGGATCTGATTAAATCCAGATTATCCTTAAAAATCGAGAATCGAAGCTTCATCTCCTCCGCGTTTTGATACTTTTTCCCATACCTTCATCCGTCACCAAAACGATTTTCAAAAAACTGACTCAAAGTCAACGGCGATGGCACAAGTGGTGGAAAGATAAGGACTTACCGGTGAGTGAAGCGAGCGAAGGAGAGAACGTGACGAGATTGACCTAAGATCTGGGAAACAGATTCTTCTACCTCCCGAAGACCGTCGGAGGCCATCCGGATCGGATTGAACTCATCGAATCCGATATCTGCCGCCGCCGCCGATGCGGTGATGAGAATCACCAGAACTACTGATGATAGGATTGTTCTCACAGACATAGCTTTTTTCTCGCTCGTTCTAACTTTTTTTTTCTTTTTCTCAACGCTAATGTCTGCTTCAGTGTATAGCTCGAGAGATTGAGTGGGGAAGAAGAAGAGTAGAAGACGGAAGAGAGATACAGACGGAAACGTTATCGGAACACGTGGTGGATTTTGAATGGATAGTATTTGTCCGATATACTTGGAATGTTGACGTGTATTGTGATGTCATAGTCTTTCAATCATGCTTGAATGATTTTTATACTACATGAAACTGCCAAAAAAAGGCCCATGGATTATGGCCTAGTTCAGTTCCACAACCCGAAACTATTTATTTTTATCTTTTTATTTGCAATCGATGTAACCAGCATTAAACCGTCTTTATGTTCTAATCAAATTCTCATTAATATTTGTCTCCTACTGTTTGTGGAAAAAAAATATATTTGTAATTGAGGTTTGATTACAAGCAACAAGAAACTACTCTTGAAACAAAAGAAGAACTTGAAAAAGAAGAAATAGTTTGTATTGGATGACTTGAATGTCCAAGTACATACAACACATATTTATAGCAACACACTCAATTTCATTCACACAAATCTGCCTGGGCATTCAGTGAAGTGGTTCGGGTTCGGTTCGAACCATTCGGGTTTCGGTAAATTTAAAATTTGAAAAAGGTCCAAATGGGGAAAAAAATAATTCGGTTCGGGTTCGGTTCAGTTCGGGTTTTACAAACAAATACCAAATTTAAATCGGTTTTTTTTGTATATTCGGTAATCTTGTATTATTCGGTAAAAATATTGATTAAAAATCTATTGAAAATAACACTTTTTATAATTGAGATGAGGAGAAATTTAGAAACCTAATTTGTATACATATATATATATATATGTGAGAAATTTAGAAACTTAAATCGTATATATATAAGTGAATCAAGAGATTGTGATTTGTAAATATTAAAAGGAAATAATTAAACTATCTTATTATATAAAGTTGGATTTTCGAAGTTAGCAAC
>OVAQ01003318.1:158-10202 GCA_900406345.1 Erysimum cheiri
TTTTTTTGGCATCAAATGCAAATGAGATTTTCTTTCGGCCGTCTAACGATTGCGACCAAATTAGCTGATCTGATCGGAAAAAACACAGAAACAAAAACCCTAAAAACAACCCCAAATTCCTCCAGATTCGAATTCTCGATTCGATTCAATGTACCAGTGGAGAAAATTTGACTTCTTCGAGGAGAAATACGGAGGTAAGATACCTGAGGATGTTACCGGAGATATCCAATGTTGTTCCAGTGGCCGTGGCAAAGTCGTCATCGGCTCTAACGACGGATCCGTTAGCTTTCTCGATCGAGGTATCAAGTTTGATTCCGGTTTCCAAGCTCACTCTTCCTCCGTCCTCTTCCTTCAGCACCTCAAGGTATATGATCCATTCATTCATCAATTTTTACAGTTCCTGTAGATTTTGCTCCATAAATTTAGCTTCAAATTTGGTTGTAGTTTCACTCTTGTTTTGGGAATTGAGATTGTGGTTTGTTGTTTATGATAAATTTCTAAGGCTAAGTAACAAATATCAATCAAGTTTATCGATCTTCTGCTCATCAATTTTTTACAATTCTAGTTGATTTTGATGTTTTTTCGCTTTATCTTTAATTCAATAGCAAAGGAACTTCCTCGTCACCGTCGGAGAAGATGAACAAATATCGCCACAGCAGTCAGGGATGTGTCTTAAGGTGTTTGACCTTGACAAAGTGCAGGAGGAAGGCACAAGTTCTTCGACTCCCGAATGCATTGGTATTTTAAGAATATTCACCAATCAGTTTCCTGAAGCTAAGGTACTTGAGACTAATAATCTCTTATCCATTCTAATGCTTCTCCATTTGGTTTCTTGATGGAATATTATGTGAAATTGCAGATAACTTCTTTTCTAGTCTTGGAGGAAGTTCCACCCATTTTGCTCATAGCCATTGGCTTAGATAATGGCTGCGTTTATTGTGTCAAAGGAGACATTGCACGAGAGCGTATCACTCGGTTTAAGCTTCAAGTGGATGGACGATCCCTTATTACAGGCTTGGGGTTCAGGATGGATGGTCAAGCGCTTCTGTTATTTGCCGTAACTCCAGACTCAGTGAACTTGTTCAGTATGCAGGCGCAGCCACCTAAATTGCAGACTTTGGATCATATTGGGGGCAGTGTGAATACTGTTACAATGAGTGACCGCTCGGTACGTACTCCTCTACTTGTTTTGCTTTTCTTATATGGATTAGGCGGAAAAAAACAGAGTTAGCATTATGAACAAAGATGGATTTGACCCAATTTTGTCAGCCTTTCGATGATTTTAGAAATATGTTCTTCTTATCTTCTAGCTAGTTGAAGTATGTTGTGTTTTACAGGAATTAATAGTTGGTCGACCTGAGGCTGTTTATTTCTATGAAGTTGATGGACGTGGTCCTTGCTGGGCTTTTGAAGGAGAGAAAAAACTCATGGGATGGTTCCGTGGCTACCTTTTATGTGTCATTGCTGACCCTAAAAATGGGAACACCGTTTTCAATGTTTACGACCTCAGGAATCGGCTTATAGCATATAGCATAGTTGTTAATAATGTCTCCAACATGCTCTGCGAATGGGGAAACATAATACTTATAACGGCTGACAAATCATTATTGTGCATTACCGAGAAGGATATGGAAAGCAAGTTAGATATGCTGTTCAAGAAAAACCTGTACACAGTAGCGATTAATCTTGTTCAGAGTCAGCATGCCGATGCTGCTGCTACTGCCAATGTGATGAGGAAGTATGGAGATCATTTATATGGCAAACAGGACTTTGACGAAGCTATGTGTCAGTACATCAACACTATTGGTTATCTTGAACCATCGTTTGTGATACAAAAGTTTCTGGATGCACAGAGAATCTACAATCTTACTAATTACCTGGAGAAGTTGCATGAGAAGGGTGTAGCATCGAAAGACCACACAACTCTTTTGCTAAACTGTTACACTAAATTGAAGGATGTAGAAAAGCTGAACACGTTCATTAGAAAAGAAGATGGCATCGGCGAGCTCAAGTTTGATGTGGAAACAGCCATTAGGGTCTGTCGTGCAGCTAATTACCATGAGCATGCAATGTACGTTGCAAAAAAGGCAGGAAAACATGAGTGGTATTTGAAAATTTTGCTTGAGGATCTTGGAAACTACGATGAAGCCCTGCAATATGTTTCAAGTCTTGAACCCAGTCAAGCTGGGGTAACAATAAAAGAGTATGGTAAGATTCTTATAGAGCACAAGCCAAAAGAGACAATTGATATACTCATGCGACTTTGCACTGAGCAAGGAACTTCAAATGGCGTGTACCTGTCCATGTTGCCGTCACCTGTAGACTTCATCAATGTGTTTGTTCAGCATCCACATTCGCTAATGCATTTTCTCGAGAGATATACTGAAATAGTGAAGGATTCACCTGCTCAAGCAGAAATTAATAACACACTCTTGGAGTTATACTTGTCCAGGGACTTGAATTTTCCATCAATCTCTCTATCAGAAAATGGTTTAGATCAGGCCTTCATAGATCATTCAGTAGCAGCTGTGGTGTCTAAAGCTGATCCTGAAAAGAAGAAAAATGCTGATTCGAAGGATGCAATGGAGAAGGATTGTACAGAAAGACAGCAGAAGGGACTGGAGTTGCTTAAAATGGCATGGCCCTCAGACCTAGAGCAACCGCTCTATGATGTTGACCTTGCTATAATTCTTTGCGAGATGAATTCGTTCAAGGAGGGACTTCTGTATCTTTATGAAAAGATGAAACTTTACAAGGAGGTTATTGCTTGCTACATGCAGAATCATGATCATGAGGGACTGATTGCGTGCTGCAAAAGATTAGGTGATTCTGGCAAGGGAGGGGACCCGTCTCTTTGGGCAGATCTTCTCAAGTATTTTGGTGAAATTGGAGAGGACTGCACCAAAGAGGTGAAGGAGGTTCTTACTTATATTGAACGGGATGATATTTTACCTCCTATCATTGTTCTTCAGACCCTGGCGAAGAATCCATGCCTCACACTCTCTGTCATCAAAGACTATATAGCCCGGAAACTTGAACAAGAATCAAAGATTATTGAAGAGGACCGGCGAGCTGTAGAGAAATATCAGGTTGGTAGCTCATTGTCAATACCTTTTTGTATTTGTTCATCTAGCTTAACATTACAAGTCAACTAGAAAACTTGTTCTCTTAATGTAGACCCTACTTCTTATCTAAAATCTGTTTTGTGTAACACAATCCCCTCCCAATGTAGATTCCTAATCAGGTTTTTGAACGGTGCAGGAAACGACAAAAAACATGAGAAAAGAGATTGAAGACCTCAGGACGAATGCCAGAATATTTCAACTTAGCAAGTGCACCGCTTGCACTTTCACATTGGATATCCCTGCAGTCCATTTCATGTGTATGCACTCATTTCATCAACGGTGCCTTGGTGATAACGAAAAAGAATGCCCCGAGTGTGCTCCCGAGTACCGATCTGTGATGGAAATGAAGAGAAGTTTGGAGCAGAACTCGAAAGACCAAGATCTGTTCTTCCAGCAAGTGAAGAGCTCGAAAGATGGGTTTTCTGTGATTGCAGAGTACTTTGGGAAAGGAATCATCAGCAAAACTAGTGATGCAACATCCTAATTCTCTTCACACCTGAGGGTAACCACTGAACTCATTACAATTAACTCAGCAAATTTCCCTTTTCTACTTTGATGTAGTCAAGTCAAATGAGAACATCTAATTACAAAAAGAAAGAGAAATTGGGAGGTATATTTTCTCATTTATTGCTGATCTTGTCTGTTCAGGGAAGGCGGCCAAAACATCTCAAACTCCAGCGAGACTGAGGCCGACATAAATTGTGTGGCATCTGTGTATCTGTGAATGTGAGGTACCCTTTGAATCTATTTATCGGCTTAGATATTGTGTAAGAGTGAGTTGCTAGTGAAGTTGGGACTGGCTTGATGCTTCTTCTTGTTTGCATTTCTTAGAATCTGTGCCATGACACAGGAGGAGATGGATATATAACAACAAGTTATAAAGTCTTTTTTGGTTTTTATCTTTCGAATTCCATAAACTTAAAAGGAGAACTTTTACAGTAAATATGTTGTTGTGTTTGGTAACTTGGTTTGCATTCGTTCTGGTAAAAGACTTCTCACTTTGAGCAATTTCTAAATAATTGCTTAAGCCTTAAGTTCTGACTCCGGACCATTAGGGTTTCCAGCGGTTTATCTTTCCCTTGAGATCTTAATTGGAAGTTGAGAGTCTAAACATGGCTGGAACAGATGAGTTTTTTGGGTTTTCAAAGGCGGGTAGTGACAGTTTGTTGGATGAGCTATCTTTTTCTCTGTGTCAGAGATCAGGAGTGCCTTTTGTAAAAATGCCAGCATGATGTTGAGAAGCCTTGCTTTATCGATGTGTATAGCTTGTCTGATCTCGGGTTTAGGGCAGATGAATCAACTACGTCACCCTTTATAATTGGGGTGTTTTAAAATGCTCAATGTTAAATGTTTTGTTGTGGACCTTCTCCTTCTGTTGGGAGCTTCCACACAATTTACTCTTACCTGCTGGAAACTCTTTCTGTGGAGATTGTCTATATAGAGAATTGAGGATATAGGAGTCTCTTCCCGAGTGAATCGATTGGCAGAAAAAGAGAGTAAATTCTTGTTCTAGGTTTTGCCGTTTTGAACAAGTACCTTCCACTTGGGTCATCAGAATATCAGATCAATCTTCCGTATTTACTTTGATTTTTTTCTGCGGTTACTCTTATCAATGTGCCTTATTTAACTCTAGTGAGGGACATTGCTTACCTTTTTTTTTTTATCAACTGCATATATTTAACTCTAGTGAGGGACATTGCTTACTTTGAACTCTTGAATATTTAATTATCAAATTGTCGATAGTATCAATTCGATCACAAGTGTCATCTTCCGATCTGAGTGTACATTATTTATAAAAACAAGGTTCTAGCTGTTCAGTGTGTAACGTTCTTCCAAAGAGAGTATTTTTTAAAGTAATACACAAAGCATAATAGATCATACTTTATATTAACTGATTCTTGATAATGTTTCATCTCCTTCTTCACTAGAGCAACAATGGCAGCAATTATCAGCGTTGACTTTCAGAACTGTTTCATCTTCATCTTTCTCTGCCTTTTCTCACTCCTCTGTTACTCTTTCTTCTTCAAGAAAGCAAAGGTCTCGCGAGGCTGTGATCTTCCTCCGAGCCCTCCTTCTCTTCCGATCATTGGTCATCTTCACCATCTCTTCTCTTCCCTATCCCACAAGTCTCTTCAGAAACTATCCTCCAAGTATGGACCTCTCCTCCATCTATGGATCTTTAACGTCCCCATCATTCTCGTCTCTTCAGCCTCAGTTGCCAACGAGATCTTCAGGGCTCATGATGTTAACGTCTCTTCTCGCAGTCTTGCTGCGATTGATGAGTCCCTCGTGTTTGGATCTTCGGGCGTCTTGAACGCTCCTTATGGAGATTACTGGAAGTTCATTAAAAAGCTCATGGCCACTAAGTTGCTCCGACCACAGTCACTCGAGAGGTCACGGGGTATCCGTGGTGAAGAGCTAATGCGATTTTACAACAGCCTTCTCGATAAGGCGAGGATGGCCGAGAGCGTTGAGATCAGTAAAGAAGCAATGAAGTTTGTAAACAACACCTTGTGTATGATGAGTATGGGAAGGAGTTTTTCAGAGGAGAATGGTGAGGCAGAGAAAGTCAGGGGCTTGGTGGATGAATCTTATTCTTTGACCAAGAAGCTGTTACTGGTAGGTTTATTGCGCAGGCCGCTCAAGAAGTTTCGCATCCCGCTATTCGTGAAGGAGATAATGGGTGTTTCCGACAGATTCGATGTGCTGCTAGAAAAAATTCTTGTGGAACACAAAGAGAAACTGCAAGAGGGGCATCAAGGTACGGATATGATGGATGTGTTGTTGGAAGCTCATGGAGATGAAAACGCAGAGTATAAGATCACTAGGAATCATATCAAGTCTTTTTTCGTGGTAAATGTTTCTGGTTATGTCGATATTCATTTGTGGATCCAAACCAAAATTACTCATAAAATGTTCCATGTCTAACTGCAGGAGCTTTTTGTTGGAGGCACTGATACCTCAGTGCAAACAACACAATGGACAATGGCGGAGATCATTAACAACACTAACGTTCTTGAGAGACTGAAAGAAGAAATTGATTCGGTTGTAGGGAAAACAAAGTTGATTCAAGAAACAGATCTACCGAACCTCCCTTACTTGCAAGCGGTAGTCAAAGAAGGGCTAAGATTGCATCCACCGGCTCCTCTTTTGGTAAGAAAGTTCCAAGAAAGATGTGAGATCAAAGGGTTCTACATACCGGAGAAGACAACACTCATTATTAATGCTTATGCTGTGATGAGAGATCCTGATTCTTGGGAAGATCCTAATGAGTTTAAGCCAGAAAGGTTTCTAAGTTCTTCAAGTGGGCATGAAGACGAGAAAGATCAAGCATTTAAGTACCTTCCTTTTGGCGGCGGAAGAAGAGGATGTCCCGGAGGTAATCTAGCTTCTATATTTGTAGGAACGGCGATTGGGGTGATGGTGCAGTGCTTTGATTGGAAAATTAAAGGAGGTAATAAGGTCAACATGGAAGAGACTTATGAAGGAATGAACCTAACCATGGTTCATCCCCTTAAGTGCACTCCAGTCCTTCGAACCCAACCTTTTACTTAAACTTTACTTGTAATCTCCACATTCACAGTTTCTGATACTCAGCCTCGGGAACATGTAACACGTTCAATTGGCATCTGATGTCTTTATGATTGTTAGTTACATTTGAAAGTTGTCGTAACGGTTTTGGGAAGAAGAAATAAGAAACCGAGACCCACAATTTTCTTAATTTAATTTGCAAACATAAAATTTGATGGAATAGTTTTACAAAATAAAAGATGCTTTTTTGAGAGACAGTGCCAAGCTTGTGAAAATAAAAGAAGCCACTAATCTCATCAACCAACCAACATGTTAGTCTA
Source organism: Erysimum cheiri (assembly GCA_900406345.1). Classification (NCBI taxonomy): domain Eukaryota; kingdom Viridiplantae; phylum Streptophyta; class Magnoliopsida; order Brassicales; family Brassicaceae; genus Erysimum; species Erysimum cheiri. Next base: position 7,135 of record OVAQ01003318.1, read on the forward strand.
ATTGGTATCGTTCTTGAACGAAGAGAACCGAAGCGATGTCGCAATAATGGTATCAAAAACCCAAATTCTCTCTGTTTTTTTCCCCCAAATTTTCGTTTCTTCGTCAATCGGATATGGAGAATTTTGCTTGAATCTATCATTTATTTATCTGGGTGATCTTAAGTGGGTGAAAACCCTAACATTTTACCCGAAAAGGTCTTTACTTTATCGATTCTTGAGTGGGATTAATTTAAAAACTTGATTTTTGAATCGAAAATCTAAATACTTTTTTTGATGAAAGTTCGAATTTTTTTTTTTTTTACATTTCAGATTGGATTTGTACACTCCGTATAATTGATGATTCATATGCAATAAATGTATTTAGTAACACTCTTGAACAACTTCCTCAAATCAAGAACCACGACGACATGATTCTGTTTACACGCATCAAGGTACAAAGACTGCTCTGAAACACTCATTCTTGTCTTGTTGCAACTAATCTTGTGCTTTGATTTTGTGGAGGTAAATAGGGCTCTTAGAGAATCAAAGGTATATCGTAAAGTTTGGATCTTTTTTTGTAGATTAAAGCTTTTGATGGTGGAAATAGTGGAAATATAGTTAATGCTGCTTGTGATAAACGGGTTTCTTCGTTTGCGCTGTTCGAAGGAGCTACTGGCAAGGATTTTGTTTGTTACCAATGCACTTCAAATTTTCACAAGAGTTCAATAGATAATCTACGCAAAGTTATTGCCAGTAGTAGCGGAGTTGACAAAGGTTACAATGTGAGTTTGTTTTGTGCTCTCAAGTTTTCGTATTGTTTCAAGATTTATACTGTCTAAGTAATAAAGTCTGCAGCGGTATAAAGATGCGAAAGAATGGCTCTACATAGGTTAAGATGGTAGATAGGCCAACATTTATACCGTCAGACCTTGCAACCGATATAATATTACAAACCGCATGAATAACTTTGAACGATTCTCATAAGCTTTTATTTCCTCTTTGGTTCTTAGCTTTTGTGAGAGATCAAGAAAGGAAAATGCTTTGATTTGGTGTGCAGGGTAATATGACTTTAACTCTTACCTTTGCTTTATACTCTCAATTAACATGAGAAAGCTGAACCTAGCACTTCATGGTTACTTAAAATCCATTTTTTGGCTCAAATTATAGACCTTTTGTCGTTTGATGACTGATCCTACCCTGGCTTTTCCCTGTTTCTTGTAATGGAAATCCTCTATGCCGATGAAGATATGAGCGCTGTTTTTGTTTGGGATATGACTGATGTACCCCCAGCATCTATTCTGGCAAAGTGAGTATTAGATGGCAAGGATACACGTTTTTAAATTCCTGGATTGTTGATTTTGAGCTGTTTCGTACATTTTAATTCTTGATTACTTGACTTTTACGCTTTCCGTATTCTATGCTTACTCTTTTTCTATTTGGTGTACAATGTTGGCTATCGACAGGGGAATTGAAGAAGACAAGCCATTTAGCAGTCTCTCAGTTCATACTCTACTGTCTAGAGATATATTGCTCAGCTTTCCAACCGTTGGAACGATCTTGAGAGTTTCTCTAAGCAGTCATCAATTTCAGTAAATTCGTCTGACCTTTCTGCTTACCACTATAATCTATTACCCTTTTGTTCTTTTATCTTATGTTACCAAAACTAGGATATATGATAAGCGAAGATCATCAAAGTTGGGATACATTCCGTTTTGGAGTTTTCCGTCTCCTCCTGGATTAACAGGTTGCAATACTCTACCATTCTTTTTAAAGAAAACTTGTCTTTTCCTTAATGAGCAGGATATGGAAAGCAAGTTAGGTATGCTGTTCAAGAAAAACCTGTACATGTACAGTAGCGATTAATCTTGTCCAGAGTCAGCATGCCGATGCTGCTGCTACTGCCAATGTGATGAGGAAGTATGGAGATCATTTATATGGCAAACAGGACTTTGACGAAGCTATGTTTCAGTACATCAACACTATTGGTTATCTTGAACCATCGTTTGTGATACAAAAGTTTCTGGATGCACAGAGGATCTACAATCTTACTAATTACCTGCAGTAGTTGCATGAGAAGGGTCTCACATCGAAAGACCACACAACTCTTTTGCTAAACTGTTACACTAAATTGAAGGATGTAGAAAAGCTGAACACGTTCATTAGAAAAGAAGATGGCATCGGCGAGCTCAAGTTTGATGTGGAAACAGCCATTAGGGTCTGTCGTACAGCTAATTACCATGAGCATGCAATGTACGTTGCCAAAAAGGCAGGATGATACGTGGATCCGGTAAAGACGGATCTTCCTCTACCACTGTAGTCTTTTACCAGTTCACAGATAAGCATTTTGGACATTGCATTAGTAGGCTAGGACCTGGTCAAGCTTACCAACAGAGCTTTTGTTGCTTGCATTCTCCAACTACTCTGAGTTTTAAGAAACCATCTCTCGAGTTCTTAGCTTCTATCCCAATGGCAAGATCAGTCGTCTTCATATCAAGAGTTCCTTTCTCAGAAATCACAGATAATATCCTTAAACAGGTTTTAATTTGTCTTGATACTATACTTTGAATTTTTTTTCTGCGGTTACTCTTATTTAACTCTAGTGAGGGACCTTGCTTACTTTGAACTCTGAATATTTAATTATCGAATTGTCGATAGTATTAAGACAGCAAGGTTCTAGCTAGCTGTTCAATGTTTCACGTGCTTCCAAAGAGTATTTTTTTAAAGTAATACACAAAGCATGATAAATCATCATACTTTATATTAACTGATTCTTGATTATGTTTCATCTCCAATCTCCATCTTCACTTTGAGAAACAATGGCAGCAATTATCAGCGTTGACTTTCAGAACAGTTTCATCTTCCTCTGCCTCTTCTCACTCCTCTGTTACTCTTTCTTCTTCAAGAAAGCAAAGGTCTCGCGAGGCTGTGATCTTCCTCCGAGCCCTCCTTCTCTTCCAATCATTGGTCATCTTCACCTTCTCCTTTCTGCTCTAACCCACAAGTCTCTTCAGAAACTCTCGTCCAAGTATGGACCTCTCCTCCATCTACGGATCTTTAACGTCCCCATCATTCTCGTCTCTTCAGCCTCA
>OVAQ01003319.1:0-10199 GCA_900406345.1 Erysimum cheiri
TGAGTTTTCATTCAAAAGAATAGGAGGATCTCGGTGAAGACGAGAGCTTTGTGCGATTCATGTTCACCATATATATTTAAAATTATTATATTTTGTAATTAAAAAAATAATAGTAAAACAAAAAAAAAGAACAAAATTTATTGTTCACTATATATATTAAAATTTTATTATATTTAAGAATAAAAATAAGAGTAAAAAAAACATGCAAAACAAAAAAAATTTCAACCAAAGAGAATGCATGGCTATTCCCCATCACTTATGCGTGACTTTGCGAGATTAACGATCACCAATTTATTATTAGGAAGACGAAGAGTAATTATAGTACTTCATGTTGGCATATCCACGTACCTCACACTATGATGTTTTTGTTCAAAACAATTTTTACTGTCCGATTGATAAGAAAAGAAATAAAAACAATTTCATATTAAAGATTTTCATCTAAATTTCAGAAATTCTCACAGTTTTCAAAATTGTTTAAAAGAAAATAATCTGAAAAAGATATTTATTTATATNTTACTGTCCGATTGATAAGAAAAGAAATAAAAACAATTTCATATTAAAGATTTTCATCTAAATTTCAGAAATTCTCACAGTTTTCAAAATTGTTTAAAAGAAAATAATCTGAAAAAGATATTTATTTATAAAAAAAAAACATGTAAACATATCTAGAGAATATATGTAAAACATATATTAAGAATTATCAATAGTATATATACAGACCGAAAATCCAAAACATATATGGTTCAAACTATTTTATAAGGATACTATGTGATATAGATGAAGTACATATTTACAGGATCATTAAATTAAAGGGAATTAAATTGGTTGCAGTTGTCCAAAAATTGTTGGGTCAATCTTTAAACATTACGTCCATAAAGAAAGCGGTAAATGACTTGGCACAAAATTTTCAGCATCTTCTATCACAAAAGCCCATGAGATTCTACATTAAGACCATTTTGTTTTTTTGTGTAATTAAGTGGAAAAGAGAGGGGTAAAACCATAAAAACACACACATAATTTTCAACTGAAGAGAACAAAGGCGTGGCTACTTTCAGAATAGTCGAATTTAATTATAATATTAATTAATTAGAAACGTAATTTCACAGTATATTCTAAAAATCGTGTGTGTTGTTTCTTTCTTCTACCTCTGAAACACTTTAATTAATATGCTAATCATCATCATCATCATCTGCGTGTAAAACACATTCACGCCATCGTTGACGTCTNAAAAACACACACATAATTTTCAACTGAAGAGAACAAAGGCGTGGCTACTCTTCATTGGTTGCTTTCAGAATAGTCGAATTTAATTATAATATTAATTAATTAGAAACGTAATTTCACAGTATATTCTAAAAATCGTGTGTGTTTTCTTTCTTTCTTCTACCTCTGAAACACTTTAATTAATATGCTAATCATCTGCGTGTAAAACACATTCACGCCATCGTTGACGTCTCAGATCTTCAAATAAGCTTCTATCTCTTTCTCACGGTAACCCTAACTATCCAATTTGCTCTTCACTTTCTTCATCTGTTGATACCTTCAGTTTCTGCTATACATTCTCCTGAAGCTTTGTTTTTCCTTAATCACTGTTTCTAGATCCTTCTCCGAATCAACGATTCGTGATCTCCATTCTCATAGATCACTTGTGGATTTGGATATTTGTTAAGGAATTGGTGATAATTTTAGAAAGATTTTGTTGTTTCGATTTTGGGGATTTGTGTGAAGAAAAATGGATTTTCCAGAAAATCTGCCTTCGGATATTGGAAGATTAGAGCAGATTGTTTCTCATTTCTTCCCAAAGGCATTGCACATCGTTCTTAATTCTAGAATCCCTTCGTTGCAATCTCGTGGTCGTACTCGTGAGCGTTTATCAGGTCTTAATGTTAGAAAGAGTGATAAATGGTTTAATCTTGTGATGGGAGATCGTCCTGCTGCGTTGGAGAAATTGCATTCTTGGCATAGGAATATCTTGGATTCTATGATTATTGATATCATACTTGTTCATCCCATTTCAAGTCATAATTTGGATGATGATCATCATGGTGATTCCAATGTTAGATCAGCTGAGACTGTGATTGAGCGTTGGGTTGTTCAGTATGAGAATCCATTGATTATGTCTCCTCAGAGTTCTGAGTCTGCAACGCGGTATCAGAAGGTTTACAAGAAATCTATCATTATGCTGCGGTCCCTTTATGCGCAGACTCGGCTTCTTCCTGCGTATCGTGTCTCTAGGCAGCTGAGTTCGTCTCTTGCGTCTTCTGGTTACGACCTGGTTTACAAGGTTTCGTCTTTCAGTGATATATTATCTGGTCCAGTGACGGAAACGATGAAAGAGTTTCGCTTTGCACCAGTTGAAGTGCCTCCTGGTCGTCTTTGCGCCTCGGTCACTTACCGTTCTGACTTATCTGATTTCAATCTCGGTGCTCACATCACATTGCCTCCAAGAATTATAACTGATTATGTAGGAAGTCCTGCAACAGATCCTATGAGGTTTTTCCCATCTCCAGGGAAAAGTGTTGAAGGTGCATCCTTTATTGGTAGAGCTGGTCGGCCTCCATTGACTGGTTCGTCTGCTGAACGTCCGCATAGCTGGACCAGCGGCTTTCACAGACCCCCAGCTCAATTCCCAACACCAAACCAATCTTTTTCGCCTGCTCACTCTCATCAGTTTTCACCCGGGTTACATGATTTCCAATGGGCACGTACAGATGCTTTTGGTGACAATCACCAGCTTTCACCTCCTTTTTCGCCTTCGGGTTCTCCCTCTACTCCAAGATACATTTCAGGGAGTAACAGTCCGCGGATTAAGGTGAGGCCAGGGACTGCTCCAGTGACCATTCCTTCTTCAGCCACATTCAATAGATACGTTTCATCTAACTTTTCTGAGCCAAGTAGGAATCCACTCCCTCCTTTTTCCCCCAAAAGCACAAGACGCTCCCCTTCATCTCAGGACTCTTTGCCTGGGATTGCATTGTACAGGAGTTCGAGAAGCGGAGAGTCTCCTTCTGGATTAATGAACCAGTACCCTGCCCAGAAGGTTCTGCTTCTTACTTTTTATTTCGTCTTGCCTAATGCAAGAACAAGATCACAATCTTTTATATTGCCTCATCTGATATTTTGTTTTCTTTTCTTTTAATCTGCAATTCAGCTGTCAAAGGACAGCAAATATGATTCAGGCCGCTACTCAGGACTTCTCTCTTCGAGTGGCTCACCAAGATTCGGGTTTTCTAGGAGCCCCAGTAGATTATCTTCCCAAGACGACTTGGATGACCCTGATTGTTCATGCCCTTTTGATTTCGATGATGTTGACGAGTCAGGACTCCAGTACAGGTAGTTGGCTTTACCCCTTATCACCTAACGTATTATCATTCGAAGGATATATATATTTGGATTGGTTTTCTGAAATCCTTACACAGAGAGCTGAACAATGACAAAATGTCATCAACAAAACACTAATATGTTGGCTGTTTTGTGTAATGTGACATTGTTGACATTGACACTATACCTGGCCGTTCTCTTACTGTCTCCTTATTATTTTTTGGCTGTCAATTTCACTTCTTCTTGGGATTTCTAGTCTTTGGTTGTATAATGACATAGATTTTGCAACTTTTTTCGATGCAGCCAAAGTCTTGACCGAAGGAAAACTTCAAGCTCTATATCACAGTCGCTACCTATAGGGAGAAGGTCATCACAGGACGCAGCGGTTGGTGTTCTGGTTCACATGCTGAAGACAGCACCGCCACTACGACAAGACTCAAGCACTTACATGGCATCAATGTCTGGGGTCCAGAGAGAAGGTTCAGTGTCAGTGTCAGGTACAGAATCTGAATTTTCGATTGCTCGAAGCACATCAGATGCACTAGAGGAGCTGAAAAACTACAAGCAGCTCAAAGACTTGCTTCTTTCCAAATCCAAGAGTGGATCTGGAGCAACTCGTGTCCACTGAGCCAAACCAAAGAGCAATCAAGATATGAGTTAATCTAATGGATTCTTGTAAGTATGGATTTGATGACGAATACTTAACTCTCTTGTATAATGCCAAAGAGCAATCCCGTTTTAGTTTCCGTAAAAGACTTGCCTTTGAATATGTATATAAAAAACTAATAAAATTTGAATCTCTTCATTACAAAGTAGTGAAACTTTTGTTGTTTTTGTTGTTGATTTATCATATGAAAACCTTGAATTCTTCATCAGGACCTCCTAGATGAAACTTGAAATACAAAAATGTTGAAAACCGAGCTTAGACTGATTTTTATTGTTTTGTGATGATTGTGAAACGAAGCAATGACGTTGATCGAGAGATCGTATGCATATTGCATACAATCTATTGAACAAAAACAGGAACGTCCAAATTCATGAGTTGGTTATGAGCAGCACAAACGGTATCTAAGACATTAGCTTCAACGAGAGAGCAGAGTTTAAAACGCATTGCCCATTTAGATAAAGAGTACACCAAAAACACACACAACAGTAAGCTTCAAATAGCCATCCACAATAAGCCTTTGAATCTACACAAAATTCAGCTTGTGCAAGCTTTCTCCATATCTTTGCGTTTTGTTTTTTACACACAAAATAAAGCTCCAAAGCCTTGCTTGCCTTTACAAAAAACCGACCCAAAAAATGTCTTGTCCGTCTCCTGCACAACTACTGAGAAACACAAACACATAAGACGACGCAGATAACAAGAGATTATAGTTTTGAGAAAGTAGCTCTGATGAGATTTTTACCTCGTCTAGATGGTCCAATGACTATTTCTCATGCGTTCTGTTTTTACATTTTGATCTCAAAATACAATTTCTAGTAGGCTTTAGAAGAGATATCCCCAGTCAATAGCGTCCCTCGAAACCCTTCTTCGATATCTTGTGCCCCCATTTTCTTATCGCATAACTCATCTGTTGAAACATCAAGATGATTATTTTTTTTATAGACATCTCGCTAACAAGACAGCAAATCAAGGTAAATTTGGTTACCAGCAATATCGCGGTGTTCATGCATCTCAGTATCTCTCACCCAAAGCTTATCGCCAGGAAATATGTTCATGTCTGCAAGAGTTGCAGATTCCTGATCAATCACTTTTGTGCCTTTGTGAAGTTCCTGGTTTTCCTTCATCACCTGCATATTATTAAAAGCCCCATGTCATTGTATATCCGCAAGTAATCTACTGAAACGAGAAAAGCACTATATCTAAAAGAACCTTACCCCAAGTAATTCCCATATCATCATCTTTAATTGGTACACAGTAGTTGTTGCAGACACTTTCAGACTTGTCAGATTTCCATAATTAGTTCTCCGAGATCGCTTTGAAGTACGCCGATCCACCTCAAAACTGGAGTCAGATGCCTCTAACATTGCTTTTGGAGCTTCCTTTCCACGCACAAGGCAGACAAATACATCTCCCTCAGAGTAACTAAGTTTCTGCATCAACTCACAGCTTTCTCTCTCTCCTATGCATTCCTCACAAATCTAGCAAAAATTAAAGATCCTGTTACATATGACTCTATTCATGGAAGTCATACGATAATCAATGTGAATGCAAATGATCACATTTACTTTTAAGAAAAAAAACAGCATACCGTAACGCATCTGAACCTAATATATGGATCAATGTGAAATGCTAAGCCAACATTGCCATTCAATATTATATCACAAGCTCAAGATGTTGACAAAATATAAAGGCTCAAGATAAAAATAACTGCTACATGTATTGAAACACAGTTATGCATATACCTCTGGGGATGCCCTGAGAATAAGCTGTTGAGCATCAATGTCCATATTATCATCAGGAGAAGACTGCTTCTCAAGATCAATGACGACTGGGGATGAACTTTGGTCTGTACTGTTACCAACCTCAAAAAGAGCAGATACTCCATTCTCCACAAGCCCTCCCCACTCCTCACAGAAATATTTCCAATCGAGCTCAGGGATTATTGTCAGCTTGTCTGTCTAGAAAAAAGGTGCAAGAATACTGGAGATTAGATCATAGTCAGAATTCCCCATCTCAAGTCTGTTTGAATCGACAATCACAATACCAATTTGTTAAATTCAGAATATGATTCCCTTTCTTTCTCTCACTGAAATGACAATCGCACCACAGAACCACGGAACCAAACTATCAGAACCAGTACCAAGGGTAGATTATCCCAAGCTCTAAAACCACTCCCAAAACACCCATACACTTCCCTACACTTGATTAATCTATTATCTATACTATCCTTACTTCTACAGAAACAAGTTATTTATGTTCACATGACAAGTGTTTGTTGAAGCCTCTGTGTTTGTGATGAACACTAATCAGTTGATCCAGTTCCCCATTCCGATATTGGCTTTACTGTTTCAAACAGTTTTTAAATAGATTAAGATCATCTCACGTTATATGATGCACTTACAGAAGGACTTTTCTGAAAATATGAGCCACGTCTGCAGACAAGTTCAGGGAGCCTTTCAAGGAGTCGTGTGTGCTGAAACAAACAACCATAGGAACAAACCATTAGTTTTATACCCAAAACTGGTAGTGGGAAGATGAAATAAGGCGATATATGACAAGTTATATTCACTCATGTTTAAAAACACATTAAAAATAGAGGAAACAGTGAAAGCGGTCAGGGAAACTGATTTCAAGTTAAGCACTTCTGTCCATATAGGGCTTTACCCCACAATATTCAACTGCTAGTAAATTGGAAACCCGCTCACTGCCGACCAATGGATCTTACCTTCTTGCATTTGAGAGTATTAATGACTCCATCAAGACGTTCAGGCTCTGGTGCTGAAGAACTATTCTTTCCAGTCATGTTAATATATATCCTCCATTCTGCTAGCCACAGAGATGGCAACAAGAAATATCGGCATTGTGGCGTTAATGGTATACCCTTTCCCGTGGCTAACTTCTCGTGATTTTGGCGCTGCTTGACCTTTAATGTTCTGTTGCATCAGATAGAAGGTAAGAAAATACTTAAAAGAGTATCACGACTAACAAAAATACAACTAATTATGGTTAACCTTAGTGAATCCTCGAGGCAGGCAACCTCAGAAAGTTCCTCTGTGCAGTGACAACATTGGCTGGAGTCCAAAGGGAAACAAGTACAATCCGAAGTATCTCCTGGCACCACTTTTAGAGCATCTTCAACAATGAATGACCAGAAATTCTCTGGAACTAGAATTCTTTTGGCCCCTGGCGATTGCTCTGGCATCAGCTTTCCATGATTGCACGTGATTGCATTTGTGGGCCCCGCATCTGCTTCAGTGGGAGCATCAAGATTTTTCCTTTTTATCCATTGCTGCAACCTGGAAACATGCTATTACGCTTTAGAAGGAACTAAAATTTTAAAACCTAGATTCAGTGTAGTAGGTTAGCGTGTCCCAATGGACTCTAGCTAATTGTGGAAACACCCCACAAAATATTAGTAACTAAGTGCTATATTAATTAAGGGGCCATCTGCATATGCATCAAGCTGTCAACCCGCACAATAAGCAAAACGGTATTATCAGAAACCTATAACTTTCAGGACACTTGAATACATACCATGCTTTAGATATATAATACATTCCGTCCTCACACTTTCCCGAAAGAACATCAGTTGCTATGCTTTTCATGAATGTTCTTCGATCCCTATAACTGTCAGAAGAGACAACCATGCGAGCACCATCCATAAGGCAGTCCCTGCAGTAGTCCCCTTTCCCTAACTTTGGTCCACCATTGAACTAAACGTAAGAGAAAATTATTGCATCAGAAATAAATAACATAGTATCAGAAAAATGTTGAGATGAGAGTTTAAAAAACCAGCAAAGAATTCTAGTACATGATAGTAGAACAGAAGTCTGTCCACTGGAATCTAGTAACTATGAATTTGTCTTACAAATGGTTAATGATGGCAGCTGATGCAAAACTTGAAAACAAGAAAAGTTTCTGTCCTGAAAAAGGTAAGAAACTAACCCATGAGCCACACAACGTTTATTGCATACCTTTGATTCTAACTTGGCCCATGCAAGTTCAGATATTCGCTTCATGCAATTCACTTTTGAGGCAAGAACTTTCCCATGGGAACACAGTAAAGGGGTGTTGTCCAAAGCGCTACATCATAAAAGATCAAATATAATCAAGAACTCTTGAAAACGTAGATGTGATCTGATTTGCTAAATAGAAAATCATATCTACCTCTACCAGTTAGAGCTAAAAACTGAAATAAAATACAAACTTTCCAAGGGAAAACAATATCTAGAAGTTTGCTGTCGGGTACAAAAACCGCCATCATATTCTAATAAATCATAGATGATGCATTTGAACGATGTGATATTTGTTGCAGACATATATGCATCGTCTGTTGAAAGTAGTGCCGTTGGCACATGTATGTAGAGAATAGTGAGGAGCTTTACTTACGGAGGCAAAGTGGTATCAGCCCATAGACGAAGCCAGTCTGTGGAGATCCAAAAGTATTGTTCTTCAAGTGACTGAACAGCAGCTTCTGAAAGTATTGTCCGTACTTCTTGCCTCCTTTCAGTCAAAACATTCACTTCTCTTTCCTTTTTTAAATCAAATTGCTTGCAACTCTCAAGGAATACCGTATTCATGTTATTGATCCATTCATAAAGATGTAATGGAAGATAACCACCGTCAAGCTGTTGAACACTATCAACCTCTTCTTTAGTTATGTCAATAGGCTTTTCTCTTTGTGCTTCCTGATTTTCCTGTTTACCGCATCTAAGACTATACATCAGCATATAAGCATCACTGGATGAAAAAACCTCTGACTTAATAGCAGACCTACAGTCTGAAGAGCCTGATTGAATGACATCTGTGGTATTCCCACTACTAGCTGTACCATTAGTCTCGGATTTTGGAGTTGACGAAGAACCTTCATTGAATGGATGTTTACCCAGTTCTGACACCTGTTCATCATCAAATTGCCACCACAAGCCAGTCTTTTCATCTTTTATGTGAGCTACATAATGTCCGCTGTTCACAGCACTTCCTTTGTGGATTAACACAGCAGAGAGCTCGTATGTCAATTCGTTTTCAGAAGACTCTGCCAATCTCGATCCCATATCCAACACTTGAGGAAAGGAAAATGAGGAAGTGATTTTCTTCTTTGCCGTTGTCTGTTGACATGATCCAGCCAAAGAAAGGAAGAGTTTACGCAACTTTTAACAAGGTCTTATCTAAGATTATATAGGACGAAATGATGATTTGGTTTAAGCATAAAAACATGCAAGTTGATATCAGGTAAAGGAAACAGGAAAAGGTATGACAGTGACCATGAGTAAAAAATCGATAACATACAAGAAAACCGTCTCAGCACTTGTAATACACAATGACATACAAGAGGTAATGATGTTTCTCGTTCAAAAAAATTATGCAGGAATATAAGTGAATTTTTATGCAAATCACAAGAAATGATGAGTCAAAAGATGGAAACAATTTCTCTTCACAACTGATTCATGAACCAATGCATATTAAGAGAGGAAACCACCTTAGGAAGGAAAACACATCGTTTGAGCTGAAAAGTGATAACCGGAGGTAGTGTGCGCAGCTTAATGCAGCGTGTGGCATCTACTCTAGCATTGCAGCTTCCACAAAAATATTGATTATCGCCATCGAGTTGCTCCAAGCTAAGGTAATCATTCAAACTAGCATCCAGAGTTTTGAGGCCCTTAATATTCAACTCAAGAGCATAAAAATCCTCCACGTTTGACGAAGCTTCGGAATCCCTCCCACATTTTGAGCACCTACAAGACAGTAAACAAAATAAACGGATGGCGACACCAAAAACCCAGATACAATTTTTCATTTGAATATTTAGTCAGATTTGCACTTAAGTAACTCAGATGTAGATATTAAGTTGCCTTCAAACCATATAAATCTTCTTAAACAAAAAATAAGCTCAATCTTACGTGGTCACATGCGAGACACTACCACGGAAGAGATCTTGAACTATTGTTTTGGCCTTCCGTACTCCAGAATGGCGTAAGCAACGTTCAAGCAAGGACAGGAGCAATGTCAAGAACTCATGGGTATCCTGTTGAACCCCATTATCCAACTCCAGCGTCTTCACAAAAGCATCTGAATCAACAAAAGACATTTTGCTAGCATGCAGCTGAGCAAAAAGCCGGGCAATCTGATCCAAGACCGGGTACTGTTTCAAGACATTAACCTCAACAGAAAAAACTCCTTCCCGAAAAGCAGTATTCATGTACAGACACTG
>OVAQ01003320.1:0-10199 GCA_900406345.1 Erysimum cheiri
GCTTATATATTAGAACATTATTTTCTGATCTTCAGATGTGGACATTGTTTGTATCCCAACAAAACCTCCCCTCAAACTATGTACCACGATACTTTGGCCTCCCCTTCAGCGAAACCCAGGTACCTAGGCTCCGGTACCCTTTTATTCCTGAGGCATTCTTGAGGCACCCTTAATCATGTCATTTTTTTTTTTTGAGAGATCCTCCCACACCGAATATAGAGCCCACACCCACTCCCCTAGGGTCCACTTTTCGACCTAAGCTCTGATACCACTTGTTGGGCTCTCCAAGCCCATGTCCAACTCCTCCCCTTAGTATGATATTGTTCGCTTTGGGCCCAGGTGGCAAAGCCCGCACGGATTTGTTTTTGGGCTCCTTCCCAAAAGGCCTCATACTAAGTGGAGTTGGACATGACTTATATATTAGACGATTACTTTCTAATCTTCCGATGTGGGACGTTGGTTTGTCTCCCAACACTTTTGATGGATGTAGCGGTGGTAGAGGAGGAGGGGGAAATGAGAGAGACAACGATCGACGGAGACCTCAAGGCCGTTGCGGCGGTGGTGGCAGCAAAGATAAAATCGATGCACTTGGAAGACTCTTGTAAGTGCGTGCGATCATGACTGATTCGAGATGTTAGAGATTTAGCTTGATTTTTAATCTCTTTGGATGGATAATCAGTTGACGAATCTTGCGACACATGGCTGTTGAGCTGAGATTGAACANAATTGAAGTCACACACGATCGATGAAGTCAGAGAGGTCAGTTTCACTATCTAGGCTTACTTTGGAGTTCTGTTACGAGTGGAGCTTGAGAAGAGCGGTTCACAGGGCGGTGCGGAGGGCGGAATCAAACAACTTTAATAGTAATAATAATAATATTGCATACCCACCTGCCTTGTAGGGGGGAAACTATGTCAAGTTAAAAATTCGTGTGTATGTAAAAGTTGTATGAGACGTGTAGAATTACAATGCTGTATTTCTTGGAGAAAAAAAAAGAGAAGAAGTTTTAAGTTTTTGGCTTTCTAATGCATTGTTAAAAACGTCACAAGTAGCTTGGAAACATGACTACATGAGAGGTTCACTTAATAAATGAATATATGTATATAAAAAAATCATCAGTAAGACCGCATTTCTCAGACATAAGCGACAAACACTCAATGGGGAGAGAAAAAAAGGAACCTTCGGTGTGTATAACCTCACCAATCTCTCTAAACCATTTCCACAAAAAAACTATGGACCCAAGAAATCAGAACAAAAAATGACACGAGAAAGATGAAACGAAATTACTTTACCCTGGGACTAACCATACTTACATATGTTACAGACGAACAAACACAATCAGATTTTAAGATTTTCCACGGCTTGCTACTTCATCTCGTACTTCCGAAGTATTCAAACCTGATATTTTCCGCCAGTTTTTTCTTACTGTGACTTTCCGCCGTTTTGTATAAATGAGGTTTTGATTCTATTCTCTCATTCCCACCCAAGCTTCAGCATCTGATCCACCACCTTTAAGCTTAACTGCAGGGATTTATCAACTTCTTTTATCATTACAATTTTGATAAACTGACGTAGAACCCATCAAGGGTGCTGATTTTTACTTAAACTTACAGCTGGATCAGTGAAGATTAACAACTGTTTATCTTCCGTGGATACTAAGAGATTTGTGTTGTCAATGTTCAGAGCCAATGCGGTTATATCCTGGCCTTGACCACGCTTAAGCACATGGAATACCTACAAGACAAGAATTTCAGGTTGTTTAGACCAGAAAATAAGCGCCCTGAATTAGTTTACCTCTTCAAGGAGTTCTCATCATACCTGTAGTGTGTATAAGTTGAGGAAGCAAACTGAAGGAGATGGAACATCCAGTATTTCAATTTCTTTGCCATCTTTTGATGTATCATTACTGCTCGACAAGTCCATGCTGGAACATGAGTTCATCCCGATCAAGGCATTTTGACCATCCATGGATATTTCCATGCAACTTATGCTACAAGAGAGAGGAAGTTTTGCTTTGGCAACCAGAACTCCGTTAATGGTGAACACGCTAATAGAACCTTCCGAACTACTCCATGCCATTATAACCCCATCAGATGAAATGCAGAGAGAATCAGCGGTCACACCAACTAAACGTCTGATCAGCCGTCCTTTTCTAATGGAATGCAATAGAACATCTGAGGACTCGGAAGACGAAACAACAACTCCTTGATCTGAGCTGACACAGCAACAAATTATCTCTCTTCGGTGGCCACGGAGCACTTGTATCGGCCCTTCAAGACGACACCTCTTGCCTTTGTTTGCCAATGTGTTGGCCAGATTCGTGTTGCTGGCGGAGGAAGGCGCTCCAGAGCCAGTTGATGGTTCAGACACGCTTGTTCGAGAAGTAAACGCCTTGTGAATTCTCCACAACAAAACAGTACTGTCCCGTGAACCCGTCACAAGGAAGTTGTTGTCTGGAGACAGAGCCAGACATGTAACAGGAGCACAATGCCCAAAAGCTGTTTCCAGAGTTTTTGCTCCATCAGATGAGACTAGCTTGATACTATTATCTGCATGTCCACCTATAATCAAACAAATGACTTCCGTAAATATATTACCAACAAACTTGGGACTGTATACCAACAAATGACTTGCTTATTACCTGTGATTATTTCCCCATCACTTGTAATAGCAACGACAGAGGAACTTCTGATTCCTGATGAGGCAAATGCCTGTGACTGAGGAAATTGCCAGTCACCAGTTCCAGAACTAGGTGGACCCTTGAACATGCGCATCAATGATCCACTAGTTGCAGTTGTTGTTGCTTTCCCGTGATGAAAGAGGAAAGGAGTACCTTGGCCATCAGGGGTGTTTGGTTGCCACTTGTGCTGTGCAACACGAGCTGCTGGCACATTCATGTCCACAATCACAACACTATCTGAAGATGCCTGAATAGCTGAGGCTGGTAAGTTGCAGCGTTCCGGAGCTTGAACAGCATACGGTTTTATTTCTTTTGGATTTCGAAAAATAGTCTGACAAAAATTAAAAGCAACTGTCATGTTCAAGTGGCGAATTTAACGTGAAAAAAACAATAGTATGGACTACGTAAGAAAGTAAGAATTTCTTGGTCTTAATTTTTCCGAAGAACGCTGTATAGTAGAATCTCCTATATGCAGTAGACAAAGAAAACTCTATGTTAAACCTTATGATGCAGAGTCCTATAATCAAACCCTATTTACTTTGATAAAAAGTTGTAAAGGAACCTATCGACCTTCGATAGCTCACCCTCCGAGAAATGGTAATGTTTAAAAAAGGTGTTGACTAAGAATGCAATTGCGAAACCAAATTGACACTGGCAGTTACCTGCATATGTAGGACATCTTTCAACGGCATCCTCTTCATGTGAGGAACAGTCAATAGCTGGGACGGTGTTTGCCCAAAATAAGCTATCTGGTCTTGCGTAGCACGTTGTTGTACCTTCATCACACATTCACAGGCAATTCATGTCAACATGTTAATACTAAAGCTGAGCAACTGCAACAGTACAGCAAAAATTGCCTTACCGGGTCCGTGATCTTGTCAATATCAACACTCCCCTCGTAAGTAATGTAGAAGAATACGTTATTCGCCATTATAGCTTCTTTGCCACGTTGCTTATACCTGAATGAATAAGTTAATTAAAAGTAGGAAAAGCCAATTTAATGGCTTACAAAGAAACTTTGTTGTGACTATTTTGCTGGACACTAAGTAATAGGAGGAAACAAAGTTATGGAAAAATATGCTGACTGTATATCATCAGTTCACGGGAGAAAACCTACCCAAATATGAGATCAATCCATTCATGTAAATGTGTAGATACATGCTCGCTCTCAAGAGCCTTTCGTTGCTTGTGTACAAAATCCACTGGGTTTTGGGCCCAAGGAGGAAGTTTTACAGCATCTAGTTTATAAAAAACCGCATCAGATAACAAAAATTTCACCATGGCATGCATAAATTTTGGCTGTGACAAGGAAGAGAACCACAATACCAAGCTTTTCTCCCAACTGTGTTGTACCAAAGTCAATCGAATTTTCGTTGGTCAGCACTTCAGGGAGGTAAAACAACTCTGGAACCTGTAAATTTGGTGGCGAAATAAGGGTAGGTTCTTAAACTGTTGGGGAAGAGGCGAATAAATAAATCCATTCAATGCTTTATACCAATACGTACCAATTCTTTCACATCACTCATGTCTTCTAGAACTCCATTCCAAGTGCCTGGAATGTCTGAAAACATGCGGTCTGCATGATCAAACTTTCCACCTTGAAGTTGAATTGACAGGGTTGTGAAGGGTTCCACTCTGGCCAGATAATACAACACCTGCACACATGAAATAAATGATAAAATAGCGAAAAGTGTACCAACTCCACCCAGTTGCATCGAAAATAGTAAACATTGTCTTCTGTCCACGATTCAGAGGAACACGGAGGAATGATAGTAACTGTGACAGGATATTATAGAGAAGAGAACTTACTGCTCCAGCACTTGAGTAATGTGAGCCATAGTGGAATTTGGGAATAACTGGATCTTCAAAGCTAGAATATCGCTCTTGAAATTTTTTGAGCCTCTCTGGGTTCAGTGCACCAATTGGCTGAACATATACAGACACACATCAAACAAGATTCTCTAGGTTTATGAACCATCATATGCAGGCTAAGAACGTAAAATTGGAAACAAACTGCAAAGGATACCACCTTGGAAAGATCTCTGAAGGTAGATGGATTTGAAAGGTCCAAAATTTCTGAACTATTGTCAGAAATAATCCATGGGAAAACAGGGTACTGCAAAAGAATAAGATATCTATCAAGGACGAAAGGATATTGACAAGTTCACCAGGGAAATGCTAAAGAGCACAAGATCTACCTGAGTAATGTCATTGTAACTACGGCCAGCCAACGTGTTAAGCTGCATTAAGTATTCAAAATTGCTGATCTGCAGATATTACCCAGACGGAGATCTTTCTGTATCAGATGTTTTTCTTGGATAAGGATAAAAAAATGCATGACAAGTGTGAGTATGCAGTTTATTGGTACCTCCCATCTAGCCCAGCGCTCCATTAACTGAGTTCTTCTCAAAAGCTGTTCAGGCCTCTGAAAAGGTAACAATATATGTAAGTCCGCACTTCGCAGCACAGAACGAAAAGTTATTCAGCCTAGTCATATGCTTATCAATCCCCCATTGAAGGATACTATGGACCAAGAGTAATTCGAAAGCTATACAAAAGAAGTTGTTAAGGAAAAAACAGAAACCTGAGTTGCTAGGTAAATATTGTTTAAGTGAGGAGGCCTTGCTTGAACAATAGCTCGATATGCATTTCTTCTTCCCTCAGTATTCTGTGATGTTAAAACAAGCAAATCGGGAAAGTAATTGGTTACAACACGCGGAGACCTGAAATTTACAAGGTCAGAAAGATAAATATATCATACGTAGAAAGGGTTTTAGATGCAGATACCCCAAAATCAAAAAAGAAGTTTGAACGGTCAACCATGAAGAGTTCCAGGGCGCTCCTTCTGAGGAGATATCTGAGGAGAAAATAAACAAAGAAATAGACCATCAGTCATATCGCTAATCCTGGGAGAATAAAAAAGAAACACAACTCATACAGAAAGGGGAAAACTTAACCGAAAAAGTAATATATAGTAACTATGGAAAAGAGAAAGGTAAAACTAGAAAATATTATCTTCATGTTTAAGCACGTATCTGCTGGTAAATGAGGACTGGTTGGTGTTGGCTTTGTGGGCAATAAAGTGTTTTTAAAGTTTCATTCAGCCTGCCAGGGAGTGCATTTAACAACAATAGGTATAAACTATAAACCATTCCGGATTTTCTTTTAGATGAAAATTCATATGTTAGTTAAATAAACATAAAAGTTCTACATGATGTCAACAAAAAAAAAAAAAAAAGAAGTTCTAAATCCTAAGCAAATAGATTATCTTAAAGATATTAAATGAAGTAGTGAATAGGAGGAATACATGAGCTAAACAGAATTTGATGATGAAACTTTACCTCCGGCTATAAATTTGATGAAGAGTAGACATTGGCCAACTACGATCCTTTTCTTGGTCACGTGATTGGGACCCATTTGAGTGATCAGTCAAATTCTGGCTTTCTCTGTTGTCAACAATAAAATTTATTCTCCGTGTTGTAATCTGAGAAAGCACAGCAGTTTGATCAGCAACCAGAAATCCACAGAAGAAAAGAATATTTGGGAATTATGAACCAGATTCAGATTTCTATAATGTCTGCATGCCACAATTCTTGAACTCAATTGATCTAACTAATCTAGTTGGTCATTATCCAATTTATTCTCTAATTCCGTGTTAGCTACTTGAAAAAATCCAAAACATTCAAGTTGGTCGAACATACTTGAAAGGTTCCTTTCACAACCCTTAGTGGCCGGACCATGGATGTGGGAAACTCAAGAAGGATCCTTTCATCAAGTTCACTGGGAACAAAGCCAGTTGCTACTGCTGAAGAATCTCGGACCATTTCAAGGTCATTAGAAGTTCGAGGATCACTAGCTCCTGCAGAAATTCTGGATGCACGCTCATGTGACCCAGATATCCTCTCTTCATTTTCCCTTCTATGTTCTTGAGCATTACCTTTGACATCAAGATGATCACCCTCTCCATGTTCATCATCTTCATACGCTATTTCCATTGATATTACTTCAGCAGCAAGAACAGGAGGATTTGATGGAGAACCCTTGCTACCGTTATCAGTTTTTGTGTCTGTCTGATCGTCATAGTTTGCTGCTGCCCCGAGATGATCAGTCCCAGAATAATTCCTCCTTATACACTGTCTCATCCTCGAAAAGCTTTCCATAGAATCAAGTTTCCAAAAAATCTGCATGTTATCACATTATTAAATAACTTCTTAATATGTTCCAAATTTTTAAAAAACATGGCTTACGCGTTCAGGACTGCATATTCCATCTCCAAAAGGCCCAAAAAAGCATCTCATCTCTACCAAGTAACGAATTAGTTTGCGCCAACCACGGCTTCCCAAGCATAGGCGATTTGCCGCTATGATACCATCTTGCATACGCCTATCAATCTGGTGAGAAGTTGAACCAAAACGTGAGAGTCAGAATATGCACCCTTCAAAAACCAAAAAAGCGTGAAATAGGTGGAAAACAAACCTCTGATCTTTGCATGTTACGTGCTAAAGCAAAACTTGCAACAAGTACAGCAATTAATTTGTAGGATAAAGCGTTAAAATCTTTTCCATAAACCGATTTTGTATCCATTGGTTGGAGACATTCCATCCACGCAACCCCCATAGCTTCAGAAGTGTTCCATCTCTGTAAACGCTCCATGTCACCGATATTCCTCCGCTGCGCAGATGTAGCCATCGCAACAGCACTCAGACCTCTTCCTGAACCAATTTTTGCATTACGTTCAAGATCTCGTGCAGCTGCCAAAGCTGCCGCTTTTGCAGCAGCTTTATCTCTTGGTCGAGGTGGTGCATTATTGTTTGGAGGCTCCAGCGGTTTCTGGAAGCTTGAAAAGGTCTGAAGTTTGGCAGTCCTACGCTCAAGCATTGAAGAGTCTCTCCTAAGATGTGAAGGTGTGGGAGGTGGCGGTGCCTCCCAACCAGCTGCCCCTGCAGCTATCATCGCCAGAGCCATTGCAGCAGGCGGTGAAGCAAAAGCAGCAGCCCACTCAGGAGTTATCATAGAAAGAGCACCCTAAACAGACAAATTTTAATAGCTCAAATTTAATAACTCAAATATCAAAAATACTAAACCTAATTTAAACCTTTAGGTAAAAATAAGCAATTTTTGAAGGGCTGAAAAATGCCATCTCAGCAACTAGAAATAAATAGTGGCCATTCTAGAACATAAAACTTTNTTAGAGTTTCGAATCCTTGGGAGAATTCATATCACTACCTCCACAGGAAGCGCATCAGCACCCAAGGCACGATCATCAACAACAAGGGGATTCATACCATCAGCAGTGGCAAATTCATGGATGCCAGCCAAAAGTGGTCGCCATCTCCGGAGGACTGAAACAAATGGTGGTAAANGCTGCTTATGAAGTGGTCTTTTGTCTCTGCTGATAGCATGCCATACCTACACAGATTTATGCTGGAATCATAAAGTGAAGAAAGAGGCAAAAGGAAAAACAAAAAGAACAAAAAAAAAAAACACTAAGGACAGCATCAGATTTTTTAACCAAAGCACTAACGACAGCATCAGAAGTAAAATAGGGGAAGATGACAACTTTCCAATATCAGCATGAAGATTTGAAACCAAAACATCAATGAAGCATGCCAATCTGATTTGGGGAAGAACTGACCTCGAAATAGAGAACACATGCAGTAACAAGTACTCTCTGCCTCTTTGAATAAGATATTGGCATGTTTAGGATAGGAGAGAGCACACTGTGAGTTAAGAAAAAAAGAAAGAGAGTGAAGCTTCTCCTGATAAACAGCTGAACCAGGGCACTAACTAAAAGATTTAGCATTTGATACCCTGTTTTTAAATTCTGTGCAAATAATCCAATAGAAAATACTCTATGGCATGTAGTCAACATCTTGAGTTACCCAAAAGCGACTTGCGGACAAAATTGAACTCAGAGCATCATATTGTGTCGGCACCATATTAAATGCTGACACAAAGTATCTAAGTCGGTCGATATCTAATTGGCCATGAAAAGAGAAACTATATATCATTGAGTTTACCTCCACAATAAAGCTGATCGGGATTATCGCATAGACATCTGAGAACCGCTATCCAATGTAACTATATCCTTTGAGGAGCGTTCAGAACTTAGATTTCTCATCAACATATTATCTTCACCATAGTCTTCTTCCCTCATTGACAGAAGCTCCATCCGAAGCATGCATAAGAAAGGCTGATCACTTCCAGCAACTGTAGAGGGCTGTCATCCCCCCCATCCCCGTACCAGATCCTCCACCTATTGCAAGGCCACCTCCGAGTCCAGACTCATCTAGCAGCAAAGCTTGAAGCATTAATACAGATTTTTTAACCAAGGGAAGTTCTATCCAGTTTCCATGGGGATCTTTTTCTAAAGTAGATTTCCAAGAGTCTGAACCACTGCCACCACCACCAAAAGAACAAGGTTTAGAGGGAAAACCAACACCATACCACAATCGACTCCAGTACTTCCAACCCTCAGCCAAATCCATGGCACAGCTGCCATATGAAATAAAAGCACATGAAACAGATTCATAAGGTTCAGCTGCAGCGGCAGCAGTAAGGCGCTCCATTGCGACTGCAGATATCTGTCCACTTGAATCAGCCATTGAAGCGAGTATCTGAAAAATAAATAATAAAGTAAAGAACTTAAATTTTCGTAACAGACAAAAAATGATGTATAAAAGAAGTTCAAATCACAAATTAAATTAATATAAAAAATGGGATGCTCATAAAAGATATAATGAAAATAAAAAGAGGTATTAACCCAACCAATAAGGAGACGAATTGATCAGGACATAAGAAAAGCATGAACAGATCAACAGCATAAGAAAATATAATGAAATTTATAAGCGTGATTTTTTAAGAGAACATGAGAAGCAAAATATTGTAAAGTCCAATTCAGAGAAATTAGGCGTTTCAGAATGTTTTCCACTTACATCTAAAGAGACCTTCCCTGAATCACTTGACAGTGAAGCGCGACTGCTGGAAATCTCTGATGATTCTTCGATCGCTGTCAGTGTGCTTGTATGATTTTTAAGAGAAACAAGAGAAAGAGGAGATGGAGAAGTATCAACTGCATTTGTTGCACAAGTTTGTTTGCTTTGTAATCGCAAATGATCTTCGACAAGCATCAAAATCACGATTGCATTTTCCACCAGAAAAANTTGCTTAGTTAAAAATCTAGTTCTATCCCAGTAGAACAAGACATGTGAACACACACACACACATGCTTGAAAGAATAATATGGGATCACCAACAAAGCTTTACATCATTGTTTTTTTGCAAGCAAACTCCCTAATGTTTATCTATATTATGCATTCGTGAAAATACACTCTACAAATTCCTTTATCAAGGACATATATAGCCATTTAATAGCTCATTGAAAAAGTTATTTCCAGGAAAGGAAGGAGTTGGCTATATATGGACTATGGAAGGCACAAAAGAATCTTAATTTTATTTCCATTGATATTATAGCAGGTAGTTACCTGAGCCTGCAGTTCTCTGGCAGCAAAGTCTAACA
>OVAQ01003322.1:0-10183 GCA_900406345.1 Erysimum cheiri
AGATAGGTTCACCCCTAGGGGTGAACCCAAAAATTGTTCATAAATCATTATAATGCAACCTAAATACCTCAACAATAAGGAAGCCCAAAAATTGGCCCAACAAGGCTACTGTGTAAATTAACTGATGAAATGTGATACAACTTCAAATGTCTGGAAATTGCCAATCCTCTTTTGTGTTAAACAATATATATAAATCATGGATCTTGTGGCCCATAATCACTAACCCCTTCCTAATTTCTACAAGCTATCTTTCTGGGTTTATTCGTCATCATTTCTTGGATGGAAAAGGTGGAGACAGGACAGTGAGAACTGAGAAGTAGCCCATTCTAACAAAACGGCACGAGGTTTTACGTACCCCGTACTTCCCTTACCTGAACAACGCGCCGTTCTGGTCTTTGAAAACACTACCGTCTCATCGGAGTGGTTAAAGTTGGAAAATAATTTATGTGGTATTTGTTTAATGTTATCATGTCAATCTATGTCTGATGAGAATGAGATTGTATTTCCACAGAAAGGTTGAATAAATGATACTGTATTATGGTAGGAATGAATGTCAAACTTTAATCGATTTTATAAGTTAGCTCTGCTTCTGTTCACAAATTGCTTAAACATAATTCTTAAGCAGACTATATATATAAAACATGAGATATTACAGCGAAATGTTTTTTCGTTTGTCCTTTTATAAGATACTGTTCTGTAAAGAAAAAAGTTTGACCTGTCAATCCACCAAGATTTCTCTCATAACAAAGTCAGGAGGATAAGGATCTTCGTTTGTACTAGTTTTTAATCAGTTAATGGCAGATTAAGATATTAGTATTTAATAACTTAATACGTAAAACTTATTTTATATTGATGACCACCAACCACTATGAAGTATGACCTTAATTAACATCATATTTATCATAAAGTGGATTCATTTTAAACATGAATCATGTAAAAGTTCAATTGAAAACTCACTGGTTAATTTTAACTTTACAGGACATCATCTACTTGTAATCTTGTATAAATGAATAAACAATTGTCATTTCTTTCGCAGGGACAAAATCAACAGAATACATATTAAAAATAAAAATAAAAATAAAATGATGATAAAAATATTATCACAAGATCCGTTTGAGGTGGAGACACGTGGTCGGAGATGCTCGAATGATTTGGGAGCACGACCTCTACGAAGACAAAGACCATTGTCTATTTTCATAGGTCGTATCTCTATATAATAGTATCTATTATTCTCAGATTTTATTTTGAAAAAATATTACTTATTTCAGAGTTGATAATATTATGAGAAAGGAACGTTCGATATCCTCAAATAGCCTTGCGCAAAGAAAAGGAAATGATCAAGTCATCAAGTTGTCACATAATTAGAAAACTATACACATATGCTATCGTTATTGAAATTTATTATTATGTAATAGAAATCCCAGTAGAGGAGAAGTAATTGGTAGGGCATAAAAAGGTACGTGAGAAAGTGACAAAGCACTAATATTATAAATCACATGCCCTCTCATTGACGCCATGTTCGTCTCCCATTGCAGTAACCCCATCTGTCTCTTAATTTTTTATTTTTATTTTAATGGTAATCTTAATGATTTTTTTTTATAGTAATCTTTGTATAATATCCTTCCAAACTATATTGTTTTTTTTTTAACCGTAAATTTACAGTAGATCCACGATTGTGTGTATGTGTGTGTGTGTGTTTTTATCTCTATGAAGAAGTATAAGCTGATATAATTAAGACACATGATTACATGTGAATTCCCGTAAGTTATTTGCAGTTTTGCACGATATGTTAATCCCCCACCAATCACCAATCTATGATCTAAAGTGTGACAATCGAAAAATGAAATAATAGATTTGATTTGATATATAGCCAAGTTGGGAAGTATTTATGTACATGTATACTTCTATACCGAAATTTGAAAATTTAAATCATTAGAACAATATGACTAAACAAGATTAACGAAAGGAAGATTGTGGAAAGAAAAAAAAATATTATAAAAAAAAAGATGATGGAAAAAAGACCAATGAACACGTTATTAACTTGAGGCATCGGGTGAGATGTTGATTTAATTATGACAGATACTTAGGTTCACCTCAGAGGTGAACCTTTAAATTCACCAAACATATTATAACCAATAGTTTTGCTATGTTAGATTACTAATATAAGAGAATTAAAAAAAAAAATTAAAAAAAAAGAGGAAACAGAATTAAAAAAAAAAAAAAGATCGACGTAATACCTTAACGCCGTCGACAGTTCTTCTACTTCATCTTCTTCGTTAGCCAAAATTAATTTTCATCGATTTTAACTCCGATGGATTGTGTTGACAAAAGAGTGGTTAGAGTTTAGATTTTACAATTAAAACGAAATTAGATTTCGATTTGGGTTGACAAATGAGTGGTTAGAGTTTAGATTTTACAATTAAAACGAAATTAGATATCAGTTTGGGTTGACAAATGAGTGGTTAGGGTTTAGATTTTATAATTAAAACGAAATTAGATATCGGTTTGGGTTGACAAATGAATGGTTAGGGTTTATATTTTTTTTTATTTTCTTGTATTAATAATCTGATATGGCAAAAGTATTGGTTATGATATGTTTGGTGAATTTAAACCTAAGTATTATCGTTCTTGATTTATAACGTGGATCCTCTGTATTTGCATGTTCCACATTGATCCGGTCCTAATTCATTAAAACGTTTTCACCTTCATTGCTGTTTCTTTTTGGCCTCTACTGCTATTTGGATATCATAATATATATTTACTTGAAAAAATGTAATTACAAAAGATTCCAACTCGCCATATGCGAGGAAAAAGGAATATCTATTAAACTATGCAAAAATGATGAACTTAAAAATCTATATGTAAACTTAAAAATGATGAACTAACCTTCATTGCTGTTTAATTAGGTTTCCGATTAGAACCGCAGTTATGCTAATGAAGAAAAGATATAACTTTTAGTTTATAAACACAATTTACCGGACCAAATAAATACTTAACCACTTACATAATCTATTAATATTATGCTTCTTAATCAATAGTATATATATATATTATTTTTTTTGGTAAGATTTTGAAGAAACATAATTAATATTTGTAAGAGTTTATCCGTGCAAAATAGAAATAAAATTTGTTTTTCCCTAATAAATTTGGAAGAACGAGGACTAAAAAGGTCCACCTTTTACACGAATGTGACAGACGACCGGACCACTCTTATTAACGATAAAAAATTGGGAATGTAATAACTTTCAATATTTCAAAAATATTATCAAAGCGAAAAAACAAAATGTTAGTCGTAATCCATGTCGCAACGGACGGACCCCTCTAAACATGAATCATGTAAAAGTTCAATTGAAAACTCCCAAAAAATCTACTCATAAACGAGTCATGACAATGATCTGTACATCGGAAAGTTGATAATATAAAAAGGCTAGATTTTTATTATTTTTCGTTAGTCAATTTTTATTACTACTAATAAGTTTCTATATAAAGTTTCGAAAACATTACCAATCCTCGTAAATCGCTCCCCACCTCAGATCTTTAGCCGCCAGTTGAGCTCATGTAACTGCAATTTCTGTAAAAGAAAAATCCCGGCGGTGAGAATCTTCTCTCTCGGGAACTTGCTCCGATCTCATTTCTTTTAAAAAAACGAAACTTTTTGTAGCAATAATTGTAAAAAAAAACAATTTTCTTTTGTCTTTATAGTAAATTACATCGCCGGAGGCTGTCTGAAATATAAAAAATTAATCTCTAAACTTGGCAAAAATCGTTCAAACGAGTCCAAATCAAATCACCCCTATTTCAACGCCTCTTTTCTTCTGATTAAAGGCAAAGAAAGAAGAGTTGGGAAGCTTTCTCAATTCCTCGTAATTGCCGGCGAATTCTACTAAAGGTGAGTCCTTTTCTTTTTCCCAGAAAGTGAAGCAATCTTTCTTTCTACTGACGAAACTAAAAAAGCAATTCTTTTCTTTTTTCCCTCTTAGGTTACTGCATTTTCATTACTATTTGATGTTTTTGTGTTAGGGGTTTTTAATCTAATCGAGTACATTCTTCTGGGTTTTATCATATTGTGAATTAGATCTCGATTGGGAAAAGATTAGATTTTGCGTGTTTTTTTTTTTTGCATGGTTGACTAAAAGTTTGAAACTTGAGATGGAGAATCACTATATTGACTGATTTGAATTTTGATGGTGTTTTTAGGGTTGGTTGAACAATGAAGGGAGCGACACTCGTTGCTCTCGCCGCCACAATCGGCAATTTCTTGCAAGGATGGGACAATGCCACCATTGCTGGTTTGTTTTCTTCTTTTTTTTCACTCTTTTGCTCTGTAATTGAGTTTGTTTGGATCATTATTTGTAACCATCAAAACATATCAATTTTATCATTTTATATTTGTTGAAAACGTTGCAATGTTTTGTATTGGATGTGATTGCAGGAGCTATGGTTTATATCAACAAGGACTTGAATCTACCAACCTCTGTTCAAGGTCTTGTGGTTGCAATGTCATTGATCGGTGCCACGGTCATCACCACTTGCTCAGGACCGATATCTGATTGGCTCGGGAGACGCCCGATGCTGATTTTATCATCACTAATGTATTTCGTCTGCGGTTTGATAATGCTATGGTCTCCCAATGTCTATGTTCTGTGCTTTGCTAGGCTTCTTAATGGGTTTGGTGCCGGGCTCGCAGTTACGCTTGTCCCTGTTTACATTTCTGAAACTGCTCCTCCGGAGATCAGAGGACAGTTAAATACACTCCCTCAGTTTCTTGGCTCTGGTGGAATGTTTTTGTCTTACTGTATGGTTTTCACTATTTCCCTGAGTGATTCACCTAGCTGGAGAGGGATGCTCGGTGTCCTCTCGATCCCTTCTCTTCTTTATTTGTTTCTCACGGTGTTTTATTTGCCCGAGTCTCCTCGTTGGCTGGTTAGTAAAGGAAGAATGGACGAGGCTAAGCGGGTTCTTCAACAATTATGTGGCAGAGAAGATGTTACCGGTAAGGTTTCTGCTCGCTATCTTTCTCCGGTTATATCACCTGATTTCACTTTTAACAGTTCTTATATATTAAATGCAGATGAGATGGCTTTGCTAGTTGAAGGACTAGATATCGGAGGAGAAAAGACAATGGAGGATCTCTTAGTAACTTTAGAGGATCGTGACGGAGATCTTGAAACTGTTGATGAGGACGGACAGATGCGGCTTTACGGAACCCACGAGAATCAATCGTACATTGCTAGACCTGTCCCAGAACACCAGAGTTCACTTATGCTACGCTCTCGCCACGGAAGCTTAGCAAACCAAAGCATGATCCTTAAAGATCCACTCGTCAATCTGTTCGGCAGTCTCCACGAGAAGATGCCTGAAGCAGGCGGAAACAAGTGGAGTGGGATTTTCCCTCATTTCGGAAGCATGTTCAGCACTACTGCCGATGCGCCTCACGGTAAACCGGCTCACTGGGAAAAAGACATAGAGAGCCATTACAACAAAGACAATGATGACTATGCGACTGATGATGGTGCGGGTGATGATGATGACTCGGATAACGATCTGCGTAGCCCGTTAATGTCGCGCCAGACCACGAGCATGGACAAGGACATGATCCCGCATCCTACAAGCGGAAGCACACTGAGCATGAGACGGCACAGTACGCTTATGCAAGGCAATGGCGAAAGCAGCATGGGAATTGGTGGTGGTTGGCATATGGGATATAGATATGAAAACGACGAATATAAAAGGTATTATCTTAAAGAAGATGGAGCTGAATCACGCCGTGGCTCAATCATTTCTGTTCCCGGAGGTCCTGATGGAGGCAGCTACATTCACGCTTCTGCCCTTGTAAGCAGATCCGTTCTTGGTCCTAAATCGGTCCATGGATCTGCAATGGTTCCCCCGGAGAAAATCGCTGCCACTGGACCACTCTGGTCTGCTCTTCTTGAACCTGGTGTTAAGCGCGCGTTGGTCGTTGGTGTTGGCATTCAGATACTACAGCAAGTAAGATGAAACTTTTGATTGTTCACCCAAATACTCTTCGATCTATCATTTCATCACTTCTCGGATTATCTCGAGTTTTATATCCTTTAACATTCTGGGCTTTTTGTTAACCTTCTATGCAGTTTTCGGGTATCAATGGAGTTCTCTACTACACTCCTCAGATTCTCGAACGTGCTGGTGTAGATATTCTTCTTTCGAGCTTCGGACTAAGTTCCATCTCGGCATCATTCCTCATCAGCGGTTTAACAACTTTACTCATGCTCCCAGCCATTGTTGTTGCCATGAGACTCATGGATGTCTCCGGAAGAAGGTATATATCAAAACCTCATGGATTCTTTTACATGTTTCCTTGTTTTCTCATGATTCTGAAATCATCTCTGTTTCACTTTGCAGGTCATTACTTCTCTGGACAATCCCAGTTCTCATTGTCTCACTTATCGTCCTTGTTATCAGCGAGCTCGTCCACATAAGCAAAGTCGTGAACGCAGCGCTATCCACGGGCTGCGTTGTGCTCTACTTCTGCTTCTTCGTGATGGGTTACGGTCCGATTCCAAACATCCTCTGTTCTGAAATCTTCCCAACAAGAGTCCGTGGTCTCTGCATCGCCATTTGCGCTATGGTTTTCTGGATCGGAGACATTATTGTCACTTACTCACTTCCCGTTCTCCTCAGCTCGATCGGACTAGTTGGTGTTTTCAGCATTTACGCTGCGGTTTGCGTTATCTCATGGATCTTCGTTTACATGAAAGTCCCGGAGACTAAAGGCATGCCGTTGGAAGTTATCACAGACTACTTTGCCTTTGGAGCTCAAGCTCAAGCTTCTGCTCCTTCTAAGGATATATAATTTGTAACTTTTATTCTTCTTCTCCATTTGCTCTGTGTACTTATAGATTCTCTACATCCCCTTTTTGTTTTGTTTCTCAGATACCTTCATTTCGTTTTTGTTTTTTGTTTTTTTTTTTCCTTTGTTTTGTTATCGATCGAAATCAATCTAATAATTACTCAATTTTCTCTCTTTCCTTGACAAATACCGATACTTTCGAAGATTTGGGATCCCAGCACTTTCTTTTCTTTTGGACTTTCAAGTTCTGATGATAAAGGGACAAAAACATAGATTAAGGGTTTTGGAGGTTTACTACAAAAATATCTCCAGTTACTTGAAACGCAAGTATGATTCTCGAGGAATATCTCTATTTACAATTAGCTTGGTGCGTCTCAGGACTTGTGCGTCTCCTCCGAGGATGAATTGCCTGTATGATTCTCCTGAGAGTTCTTCTGAATATTATCGCCTGAGAACTTGTATGGCCTCTGAAAGTCTCTCGCATTTTGACTGTCAATACCCAGATTATTCAGTTTCTCCTCCTGTAAGAAGCAACTCATCAATCAGTTGGGACTACCTGTGATGATATACAAATATTAGCTCTAAGAGATAAAAGCTTACATTTTGTAAAGCTTCAAGCTTTTTCTGCATAGCTTCATGCTCAGCTCGAATCCGGAAAGGAACACCTTGCTTCTGGTAGACATTGTTCTGGGCAAGGTCTTGATCGATATCGCTAACCGTGGTTGCAAACGGATGATTGGCTGGGATCCATCTGATTGTATCGGGATCAACATCAGGCGGTATTGAGTCTCCTTCTTTGAGAAAAACCGTTGGTCGCTTCCATTGGTAAGCTCTTGACCTTCGTTTCTGATGAACTGTTTGTTCTTTCTCTGTAAGTGTGACTGGAGCTAGCCGATANGAGAAAAACCGTTGGTCGCTTCCATTGGTAAGCTCTTGACCTTCGTTTCTGATGAATTGTTTGTTCTTTCTCTGTAAGTGTGACTGGAGCTAGCCGATAAACTTTCCCGCACATCTCTACTGTTGAGCTTCCTTTGTCAAGTTTGACAAAAGGGTTGTTGAATGGGTCCTCGTAGTTAAGAGATTTGGAGCTGATAAAGAGAATGAAAAACATCATGAGATTAAAGTTTTAGAGAAGTTAAACACACATCCACCTACATGAATCCAATTAGGTGTTTGATTAATGACATTAGTTGGAAAGTTTAGGTTTATTTAGACTGAGAATTAGAAAGAAGACAGTGTTAGAGTTTCATACATGCCTCTTCTATCACCAGATCTCAGCTGGCCACGTCTCACAAGATCAGCAACAGAGCCAGCACGCTGATTATCTCTTGACTTTCTGACTACATAAGCCCTAACCGCAGCGACCAAAACAGTAGCTGCAACGCAAATCCCGATCCAAATGCTGTTCCCTGAGCACTTCTTCATCTAAAGACAGAAGATTTTGAAATACCCAAATGAAAATCCAAATCCATGTGCAGTAATAATCAATGAAGAGTAACCATTTGCCCTTAAAACCAAACGAACATATAAAGAAAGAGTGCTTAACGAACTAAGAAAGTAGTAACATTTCTATTCAGGACAGTAAAACTAATCAAACTATCCAGAAAAGCCAGGAAAGTTTCAAAATTTATGCAACATCAAAGATTATTTTTTACTGGGAAAAAATCAAATCTTCAAGTTGATATAAGAGAGAATCATACCACGAATACGACAGGAGGAAGTGTGGTAATCATACTCCGGAATCTCAAAATTGAATTCTCGGAATCTTGGGGAATGTTGCTAATCTGAGTCGTAGTAGCAACGACAACATCATCATCATTCTGAGTATTCTGAATTTCTTCATCTGGAGTCGAGGAATCACCAATCGCTTTGCACGCGAACCTTCTTCCGCTAGTTTCGAATTGAACCCAGTTCAGATTTTCGGGTCTCCGTCTCAACACAACCAAACTTATAGGAATCCGGAGCTTGGCTCTTCCAATCGACGACTAGGGTATCAAAGACGACAACAAAAGGCGCGAGATTTCAGAAGAAATTCACCGATAGACAGGAATCAGATGAGAACACAGTATCAGTGAGTGTAAGTGGAAGAGAGATGGGTTCGATTTTACCTGGAGATTGCAGAGAGAATGGAATTGGAGAGAATCAATGGATGCCATTTCATGCTAAGGAAGGACCAACAGCTTCCATGTTTTATTCAAGCTATATATTGTTTTAGTATATATATAATTAAATGTACTGCTTAGACAAGGGGATCCGTGGCGCAATGGTAGCGCGTCTGACTCCAGATCAGAAGGTTGCGTGTTCGATTAACGTCGGGTTCAAAACCCCGAAAATATTCGGTAATCCCCAATTTTTGCTTGTTTTTTTTATTTTATTTATAATAATAGGCCGTTAAGAGAATCCAATATAATAAGGGAAGTGGACACTTGGGCCGTTAAGAGAATCAAAGAAAGACCCAAAATATTTATTCCTTAGTCAAAATGCTGACAACACTTGAAATTTCTCACCGGTGCTTTGTTTTTTTTCTTCACCACTATCAATATTCGCAAAAACCTTTTACAATCATAAATGATCAATTAAACTGTATATTGAATAGGCGAAATCATCGAATCCACCCACTAGAAATGGAACATTCTAGTCGTACCAAAAGGTCGACACTCAAAACAAGCTACAGAGTTTCATGGATTCTTTGCCTTTGCCATTTTCGATTAATGTTTATTCTATGTTTATATTTAGCATATGCGCACACGGCACACCCACCCACATTTTTTTAATATAAAACATTTTTTTTCACAAGATGTTTTCAAAAAAAAAATTATCGTAAACAGAAAGATAAATCTTTTCTGCAAATTGTTTTTATACATGCATGTAGAACAATATTTGAACAAACAAGCTAAATGTTGTATCCTTCAGAAATGTGAATGTACTAATTTTGACATGTGAACCCTAATACTTTGTTTGAAACAATTAACTTTGTTGTATTAAACTAAAACTGATCACTGAAACCGCTTGGCATATCGAATTTTTGATCAGTACATCATTTTACTTTTATTTTATTTAGAAAATATAGACGCCAAAATCCATATAAANTCGCTTGGCATATCGAATTTTTTATCAGTACAGCATTTTAATTTATTTTATTTAGAAAATATAGACGCCAAAATCCATATAAACAATGGTGTAAGAATATAAGCTAACTGGGAAAAATACTATTTTACTAGTAAAGAAATATTTTGCAACACCCATTTTAAAAGTGGTATTAATCATTTCACGTAATAAACAGAAACAATCAGTAATGCACAAAATAGTGTTGAACATATAAATATGGGAATCTCCAGCCTCATTGGTAATTAA
>OVAQ01003328.1:0-10173 GCA_900406345.1 Erysimum cheiri
AATTTATCGAGTATTAATTTATAGAGGTTCTACTGTATGTTACTCTATTGTGTTTGCTTCTTCCAATGTGGGACATGTATAAGTTTTTATAACCCAATTAATTGCACTTTTAATTATAATAATTTTAATGGAAGATTGTTATATTTGTCTCTTTTATAAAAAGAAAAATATGGTTATATTTGGAAATCGATACAGTAAATAAAGATATTTTTTTGATGACGATATATCAGTTTTTTTCATCAATTATGAAAATGACATGTGGACTAACCCCTCTAAACTTCAAATTACAGTTTTAACTAGATCATCGAATAACATTGAAAATTCCATGATTAGGGTTTGTGAGTTGCGTTTAAACAACCACAGATTAGTCTCATCCAATCTTCTTCTTCTTCATAATGAAAATCTTCATTAGGGTTTCTCTTTTCCTCTATCGCTCTCAATTTACCTGCTAGGTTGCAAACATATATGAGTTGATGCAAGTTCCCATGGATTTGTACGTTCCTATTTCTTTCATATATTTTAAGTTTTCTTTGTTCGTTGGATTCTGAACCTCTTCACCTTGAGTTTATCTCTCTCGCTTCTTCCCGTTAACACTCTTTTCCCTTCTTTCTGCCTTGAATATTGCTGTAATCTTGCTTCTGAGTTTTCTGAATTTCGTGTATACTACAAAGCTTTTCAGGTCTTATTCTGAGAAGAATGTAATCTCATAATGAGTCTGGCAAATCAGACAGCTCTTGAGTGAATAACAGACAAATAGAAACAGATAAGAGTGGAACTCTAGAACTACCTGAAATTTTCTGTGCTTGGGACTCAGTGAGCTTGGCTGCAAATTAAGCCTGAGAAGCCGTGTAGATTACTGTACACTATTGAATCATGAACAGCTTATTTGCTGACAATCATGTAAGTAAACTATCTTCGATCTTCCGACCATATGTATGTCTCCCAAAAGTTAAATCATACCTTCCAAGAAGTGACCACAACAACTGTTGGTGAGATTCAGTGACAGACTCAGGATCATAAACAATATGTCTCCCAGATAAACAATATGTCTAATTAAAATTTAAATATTAATCAACTCTGAATTTTCTCTGTCTAGCTTAGAACTGATCAGATTAAGAACACTAAAGTAGTCACTTTGCGTAATTACTTCAGACCCTAAAGTTATAAATATTAATTAACACTGAATATTTCTCTACTGAGATTAAAAATGATCATATTAAGACCACTAGAATACTTTCTTGGCTAAATTATTTCAAAATCTAAAAATTTTAAATACTAAGAAACTTCAAATATGCTATGAGATTAAAACTGATCAGATGAAGAATACTAGAATTGTATATACTGTTGAATGACTCCAATCTCGGAGATAATGTAACATATCTCAAACAAATGTTATATTTTGTTGGATGAATTGTGGTTCATCTTAAAATTTTGAATGTGAAGAAACAGAGACAACCTCTGTTTTGGTGGTTATTTGTTAAAGCCTCTTGATTTCTGGTATTTTCTCTCTCTGGTAACTTTGCTTCAAGCACTAGACACCACCGTCAAACAAGTCGTGGATCTCATACGTAGTATCAATCTCTAGAATAAGTGCTTTGTGATTATAACATTTATACTTAGACCAAGTATTTAATAACACTGACTCCATGATTGTGAAGATTTGCTGATTTTGATGTGGAGTTTTATTTAGCTTAGGTGGAACCCATATTCTGGTTAGGAAAAGATTTGTTTGCCAAGGAAGCTAAAGAGAAAAAAATAAAAATAAAAAGGTAATGGTCCTGTGAACGGTTCAGGAGGTCATATTGGGGCTCAGAAGGATTCTAACGGGTGGTATTGTGCTGTGAAACTAGCCACGCATTCCCCCCGACTCTAGAAACCGTTTGGCTCAAGCCTTTGCTTAGATTACATGGCTCAGCTTCTAGCTTGGATCAGGAGGTTAACAATACATACCCAAATCCCGAGCCCAACCCCATGGACCGAACCAACGTTACATTACCCTTAAAGCCTCCACTCGGATTACAAGCTTACGTTACCAAGCTCGGCGATAGATCAAGCATCTTCTCTATATATATATAACTCTATTGTGTTTGCTTTTTTCGATGTGGGACAAGTATAAGTTTTGATAATCAATTAATTGGGCTTTTAATTATAAAATTGTTATATTTGGAAATTAATGTAACAACTATCAGAGACCCAAGAATTTACGCATTAAGATCGTCAAATTAGGGTTCGCTTTTGTTGTTAGACTAGGCGATTGTCCAAATCAGTAATTTGAAATTTCTTTTGCATATGGTTTATTTTTTTATGTATATTTCGATAACTTTGGTTTTTTTTGCTATGCAGTTTGTTGAAGCGGTTGTAACCTGTGTTAATTTTGTGTGGTCGAGACTCTGACTTTAAAAGAGACCATTTTGGTCGTCGTTGAGTTGAACACTAGCGTCTCTGGATCCACAGCACTTGAACGCCCAATGGTGACTCAACAGTCTCAACCGTTACTTTATATACCAAGTCAAGTGATCGAACGTTATTGAGGGTTCTGGTGAGTGGTGATTCTGTGGAATTGAAGCTTTCGTTCTCCGCAAGAAAAGCATTGATGAAGTACTTGGCTCCAATGAGCTTTCTGTTGCAGTGAGAAGAGTTAAAATCCTCTCCTGATTCACAACCTCCTTTCCAGTGGCATGGCACCGGCCCAATCCCATTATTGTTACATACTTCAGATTAATTCTGGCCATACTCCTACATTGGCATAAAACAGTTATAGTCATTGAGACGCTAAGACATAGCAACAAGAAACTTGAAAAATGTACAAATAGACACTCATACCTGTGACGATAATGCCCATAATCTTATGTTCACCCGTATTAGTTTCATTTAGAAGATTCTTTGGATTTGTGGCAGAAAGGCCTAAGTAGTCCCAAGTCCGTTGCTGGTTTGTAGAATCTATCCGGTATGACATGATCACATGAACAACTTCAGGTAAATCTGTTGCCAAAGAGCATTAACAATGGAAACAAAAAATAAGATAGGCCTGTTGAGACAATCAAGATGTCATATTTTCATGTAAATATGTGTCGGCTGGTTCCTGAGATGCCAAGAAAAAGTGAGATTATTATTGAGTACCTGCTATTTTCTTGGCTTGGGACTATGTAAGCTTGGCCACGAACCTTTATATATTTGTCTGTGTTTATGTTGCTGGATATATAAAAGAATAACATTGTTAACCAACTTTGTTAAGATCTCCAATAAATGCCAAGTACCTTGGTCTCAGCAAACAACGAAAGTGTTCTACACAATTAGAGCTATAATCAGAATCAATGGCATGAGAATTATAGTTTTACCCATTTTCTATCTTGAAATTAAAGAGAAAGAGATATATATGATTCTATGTTGAAGATTATCAATGAAGCAAAAGGCTTTATATAAGATATGGATAGTTTAAGGTTTCA
The DNA here is from genome assembly GCA_900406345.1 of Erysimum cheiri. Lineage (NCBI taxonomy): Eukaryota > Viridiplantae > Streptophyta > Magnoliopsida > Brassicales > Brassicaceae > Erysimum > Erysimum cheiri. The sequence goes on from OVAQ01003328.1 coordinate 3,447, forward strand.
ATCTTACCATAGTATAAAGGAACTGTCTAATATTATTTCAAACATTGAATTTTAAATGTTAAGCAACTTTGAATAGTTATCTATTGACATTGGTGACATTATAGAACGACCAAATTAACAATACTAGAGTATTGTCTTAGTTATACTACTTCAAACATTGAATTTTAAATGTCAACTCTGAATAGTTATCTATTGAGTTGTACTCTGCTAAATTAATTCTAACTAAATATTAAATATTATCAACTCTGAATTTTCTCCATCTAGATTGTAACTGATAAGAACACCAGAGTAGTCACTTTGCTTAATTACTTCAAACCTTAAAGTTATAATATTAATAAACAATGAATATTTCTCTACTGTGACAAAAAATGATCACATTAAGAACACTAGAATATTATCATAACTAAATTACTGCAAACACTGAATTTCCAATAGTAAGTAACTACGAAATAGAATTCATAGATTAATCCACAGGTCAGAAGAAGAATAAAGAAGTGTTGTAATTACTTGCTTCTCAAGGAAGCTACTAATGAGGAACAAATAAAAAGGTAATGGTCCATGATCGGCTCAGGAGGTCATATTGGGGCTCAGAAGGATTCTAACTCGAAATCCAACCACCGCAAGAAACGGGAGTGGTCTTAGCTTCTCAAGCTTCGATCGAGCCCGGATCAAACCGGGTCCAAATCCCAAGCCCAACCCCATGGACCGAACCAACTTTCAATTGTGAACGGTTCAGGAGGTCATATTGGGGCTCGGATTCTAACTCGTAATCCATCCACCGCAAGAGACGGGAGTGGTCTTAGCTTCCAGCTTTCGATCGGACGGGTTGTCAGTACCTATCCAAATCCCGAACCCAACCCCATGGACCGAATCAACGTTCCATTACCCTTAAAGCCTCCACTCGGATTACAAGCTTGCGTTACCAAGCTCGGCGATAGATCATGCATCTTCTCTATATATATGTAACTCTATTGTTTTCAATTCTTTCGATGTGGGAAGTTTTGATAACACAATTAATTGCACTTTTAATTGTTATATTTGTCTCTTTTATTAAAAAAAAAAAATGGTTATATTTGGAAAACTCTTTTATTCCGTATATGCTTTACTTGATTTTTAATAAGACATCGATCAATATTGAAAACGAAGAAAAATTCACTCATTCAATTATACATATAGGCTCCACAAATTTAATGACTAATGTTATTAATGTATATGCTTTCATAAGTACAAACTCAAAAGTCACAAATGGTTAGGTTTTTTTATTTGTTCAATTCTCATCGTAGTAGTAAGGCAGAATTTGTGTTCTCACAGACAAAGGAATGGTGACATTATGCAGAGAGTCACTCCAAGTCAAGCTTCCAAAGTAATAAGCAGTGTTGATTTTGTGTGTGGTCGAGACTCTGACTTTAAACGAGACCCTTTTGGTCGTTGAGTTAAACACTAGCGTCTCTGGCGTCACGGTCACTTGAACTCCCAACGGTGGCTCAACCGTTACTTTATAGACCGAGTCAAGTGGTCCAACGTTAGTGAGAGTTCTGGTGAGAGTCACTTCTTCTTTAAGATTTGGGATTGTGATGGAAGGTAAGTTGAAATCAAGAACGGATGGTTTTGGATTGGAACAGACTGTTACTTTACCAACAAGCTGAGAGATTGATGTCTCGTTGTAACCAGCAGAGCACATGTAGAGAACATAGTCTTCTAATCCCAAGTCATATACAAGACCTGGTTTTGTAGCTTGCTCTGGATTCACAAGGCCTCCACCATAGTCGAATGGATCAGCTAGCTTCCGCGGTGACCCTTCTGCAATAATCTGCTCTCCAAATGGATCTGTTCTCCAAGCTGCAGAGAGTAAAGACGATTATCGAGATCAGTATGTTCTTGTTTTGCCTTATTGAATGAAGAAGGTATGAACCTGTAGTGACAAGGGCTGATCTAATGGCAGCAGGAGACCAATCACGGTGCAAAGTTTTGAGAAGTGCAACAATTCCTGAAATGGTAGGAGTCGCCATTGATGTCCCTGACAAGAAAATGAATCCTCGGTCGTTGAAACTAGTATTGGTGGTTGTAGCCGCCAATATGCTCACTCCGGGTGCTGCTATATCCGGCTGCATTCATATGATTGATAACATCTGAGGCAAGATAATTTAATGAGTTATAATAAAACAGAACATGTAAAGATTCTGACATACTTTAAGGATTGCTGCTGAAATTGGATTAGGCCCTCTTGATGAGAAACTTGCTACCTTTGTACCCACTGGTTGTCCAATAAGTGTTCTAGAAGGTTGTATCTTCACAACAGGTGACCTGCCAAACAACAAATGTTGCTTATTTTCTTACTATTCTAAGTGGTGAAAATGTTAGTCTATGTTTTCATACCCACTGGAACGTATGTAAAAGAGTATCTCGGTCCCTAGCTCGTAGTCAACAGCGACACAAGGGAAATCATCTAGACATGGTCGGAGAACGTTGGCTGGTTGTCTTGCGATGATTACACCGAGACCACCAGCTCTCTTCACATAACGTGCAGCCCTCACTACAGAACTACTGTAAGGTGATTCTGTGAAACACAACACGACTTTCCCCGCCATTGTACGATTAGAATTGATGCGAAGACGCTCACATGTACTGCATTACAAGAACCATGGTGAATATAGAGAATTGATCTTCTTTATAGTTCAAGATTTGGTGAACACTAAGAAACTAGAGATTTGATATTACCCAGAAAAACTTTCGTCACTGTTCCCTGGATTCTCTGGGTAAACCAAGCTAGTAAAGCCAAGTTCTAGACCTGTGTATATTGCTTGACCCTGCAATATAATGGCCACACTCACAATAAGACACAGATCATTAAACATTTGCAGAGTACAACAATTAATATATATTTGGTTGTTACCAATATCACTTTATTGTTCCCAAGTGTCATAGGTGTGACAAAGGACCGGTCTAGAGTAGTTGCAGCCACTGTGATGATCCAAGGAGCTAAGTTTGCAACGGTCTGAGCCGCCGGACCCGCGTTACCAGCCGCACAAACAACTGTAATACCCTTTAAGACGGCATGGAATGCTCCAGTAGCTATCCCATCTCGAACATCGGTTTCTGGGTATAAAGGTTCAAAGCCTAGTGAAAGAGACAGAACATCAACACCATCATGGATTGCCTCGTCCATTGCTTTCAAGATGTCTGCAGATGAACAACCGATTTTGTCTAAATCATCAAAATACCAACAAGCCTTGTACACTGCTATACGAGCACGCGGTGCCCCACCTCTCACAGTCCCTCCAGCTAGGCCTTTGTAGCTAGTATTGGGCACATATGAACCACCCGCGATGGTTGCTACATGTGTTCCATGACCATTGTAGTCTCTAGGGGAAATGAATTCAAGTGATTCTGTGAAGTTGAAGCTTTCTTTCCCCGCAAGAAAACCATTGATGAAGTACTTGGCTCCAATGAGCTTTCTGTTGCAATGAGAAGAATTAAAATCCTCTCCTGATTCACAGCCTCCTTTCCAGTGGCTTGGCACCGGTCCAATCCCAATATCATTAAATACTTCAGATTCTGGCCATACTCCTATATATATATACATTGGCACAAAACATTTTATTCATTGAGACCAAGACACAACAACATGAAACTTAAGAAATGTACAAATAGACACTCATACCACTGTCAATAACACCGATGATCATTTCTTCACCCATATTAGTATCATTTAGAAGATTCTTTGGATTGGTGGCAGAAAGGCCTAAGTAGTCCCAAGTCCGAGTCGTTGTCGGTTTGTAGAATCTATCCGGTATGACATGAACAACTTCAGGTAAATCTGTTGCAAAAGAGCATTAGCAATGAAACCAAAATAAGATAGGCCTCTTGAGACAATCAAGATGTCATGTAAATATGTTTATGAAAATCTGAAATCATGATTGAGTACCCGCTATTTTCTTGGCTTGGGACTCGGTAAGCTTGGCCGCGAAACCTGAGAATCCATGTCGAAAACTATGCACCATTGAATCATGGGCCTCCTCTTTACTGTTAACAAGAATGATGAAGCAAAAGAAAGAACCATGAGTATACGAATTGAGACATTATAAAAACGGATCGAGAAAACTACCATTTACATACCTTCCAAGAAGTGACCACAACATTCGATGATGAGAATCCGTGACAACCTCGGGATCATCATGCTGCTTCTCACCTAAATACACTATATGAACCTATTGATTATCACAACAAAACCAACTTTGTTAATATATTGGTCTACGTTTATGTTTCTGGATAAAAGAATATCCTTATATAATTGTCTAGTACGTACCTTGCTCTCACCACCGGCTCGCGCCAAGAAACCTCTCTGCGCATTGAGGATGATTACTAGACTTAGTACCACAAGAATTGATGTTCTATGATTCGTCATTACAAGAGAGGGATGCAATGTTGTTGAGGACTAAAGACTGGTGAAGCATAAGCATTTATATAGATGAGCTTGAACCAAGAATATTTCAATTTCTTGAAATTGTATTCTTGTTTGAATTTCTTATCTTTCGTCATAGTCAGAATTACAGACTTTAAATTTAATCCAACACACAATGTCTAAGGAATGTATCAAACATGGTGTGTTTAGTCAACTAAAATATAGTTTATTGCGATGTATAGAGTTATAGAGCCGACACATCAATAGAGCAATGAAATCAACATGTTCCATGCTGATTCCATAGAAACTAGAAAAAACAAAATTATCTCTGCCATAGTACCGAATTAGAACCGAACTTTTTTTTCCTTTTCGGTCCGATTTTTTATTGGAAATTTTCAGTTTTTTCCAATAATTTCAGTTAAGTTTTGGTTAGCTTGTTTCAAGCTAGAATAATTTGTTGGTAATTTCGGTTTCATTTAGGATAATAAGATGTTGAAAATTTTGGTTTGGTTGTTCCAAATCAAACCAGCTACAGAATTAATTACATGATTCATCTTGCTGATTAATTTCATCCAAGAAACCGAATTAGCCAAACTTCGGTTCGGTGTGACTAATTAATTAGTTCAGTTTATTATGTCCAGCCCTAATAAATTAAAAATTAAATTTTGTAATCTCTTATAAAACTATTTGCGTAGTTTGGTTAATCATAGCTACTATTTTCACGTTTAGATAGTCATCGATTTTTGCATAAACAAAAAAATATAGCGAATAAAGAAACTTATGAACCAGTTGAATCAATCGCTCTTGTTTGGATTTAAGCAACACATCCGTATATAATAATAACAAAACCTAACAAACACAAAACCTAAATCATAGGGAAATAATCAAGAAGGAACTATGGTCTCGAAGCAATGAATCCCATCAAACTCCGGCGCAAACTTCAGTGCTTTATCCACCAAAACCTTCTTTGGTGTCTTCTCCGTTAACACGGCTTGAACACAGGAGGAAGAAGTAGAGGAAGAGGAACCATGAGAGGATGTAGTAGATGTAACTTTGTTCTTCATAATCTCTGCGCAAAAGGAATCAAACATACTGAACAATGAATTCATGATTCTATTATCAAACTCGACTTGAAAAGAGAGAGATCCTTATAAACTCGAAAAGCTTTGTGGGATTTTGTGATGAAGAATAGAAGAAAATTAGTTAGTTTGTTTATATAGATAACAAACTTTTCCGTATCAGGATCATATAAGGAAACTGTAGAATTTGAGTTCTAACTCTTTTAACTTTTTTTTATACAACATTTTCCTTTTTTATTCAAAAGTTCTAATTAATTTTCCTGTTCAGGTTAAGATTGGGCTTACGCGCTTTAATCTTACTTTTTTTACTACAATGAGACAAAATAACAGTTAAAACATAATTCAAGATTTAAAAAAAAAGAAAAATTGTAAACACCAAAGTCACCAACTACTATAGATTTGTGTATTCTTGTTTTTGAATCCCAATATTCTAATTCCACTTCGAGTTATGGAAATTTTAAAATATGATAACGAAAAGATAGAGAGAACACACAAGAACTAGAAAGTTATGACAGTTTCTGATCACATACAATTTATACAAACAAGGCCTTTGTATCCTATAGGTTGTTTTGAAAATGGTTGTCTCCAGTTCTATAGTTAAGCCCACTAACAGGAATGCCATTGATGTCAGTCTGCAAAACAATTTAAAAGCACACTTATCTGTGCTCATAAGAGAGCCTAACAAAATAGAAAACAAAGACACAAATTGAAATAACTTACTTGAACTTTATTCAAGAATAAAAGAAAAGAAAGAAGTTTCAGCTAGATTGTCACGAATAACAAAAAGAGATTTTAGATTGATATCATAATTAATTGGGAAAGAATGAGCTAGAGCAACTCTCCAAATTAATCTCATTGATGCTCATTGATGCTTAGACCTAATTACATGGACTAGTCATTGTGTTCATTTATTTCATCATATTGGGCTTGTGGTGTTTGCGTCAATAAGTTATCGATTTAAACATAGAATTTTAGTTTTCGTTGTTGGGTTTAGATTTTTGGATTTTTGAGATTTTAAGCTCTAGAAATCCCAAATAAAATAAATTTTATTTCGAGTAAATTTCCTTCTCATCAAACTTTATTTTATATAAAAACAACACCCATGTGACTAAGAAACAATCACGTGGCCTGCTTACGTCGTCGTCTTCATTTCCACCCATCTTCAACGGCTTCAAATCCAATAAGCCTTGTGACCACATAATAACTAGGGGCAATTGCTTTTTCTAGACCATTTGGTGGTTTTGAA
>OVAQ01003330.1:0-10172 GCA_900406345.1 Erysimum cheiri
GAAGTAGAAGTCGAGGCACAATTCTTATCAGGAGTGCTGTTGACGGATGAACCATGAAGTTGGGTGCTAAGATAAGCAATCACATTTTGAATCTGATCTTGAGACAGGGTTTTACCAGAAAGATTCTCCATATTCTCAGGTTTTTGTTCACTTGTAGCTGGAAATTGTGTTGCAGCAAGATTTGTAGTCCCAATAATCTGAGGCTTCTTCCACTTAGAAAGATAACCTGGTGGGTATCCATGCAGCTTGTAACACTTATCAGCTGTATGACCAAGTTTATTGCAATGAGAACACTTTGGTTTCTGGTTACCAGCCTGAGCTAAGAGAAGTTGAGTCTGAGCAGGAACATGTTGTGCTTGGACTTGGAAAGCCGTAGGGTGAGCAAAACTCTTTGAAGTAGATCCTCCTACAATGCGCTGGCTCTCATCTTGATCAAGCATGTTGTAAATTGCTGTTAAACCTGGTCTTGGACTCATATTAAGAATCTGTCCTCTTATGTTTGCAAAATTGTCATTCAATCCCATAAGAAATTGAATGATCTTGCTAGTTTCTGCTTCCTCCAATAACTCCTTGACATGATCACAGTTGCATTTCTTCACAGTAGATGTTTTGGTGTTGGCAAGCTGTTCCCAAAGAGTCTTCTTCTTGGTGTAGTATGCAGATAAGTCAAGGTTCTCCTGTTTTAGAGTAGCTATGTTCTGTTCTAGTTGGTACTTCCTTGGTAGATTACTGACTTTGAACCGAGAAAGCAAATCGATCCACATCTCAACAGCATCCTCATAGTATAAGATACTATCATAAATTTCCTGATTCACCACATTTAGGATCCAAGCTTTAACCATGCTGTTACACCTACTCCAAACCTTGAATGAACTATCAATTTCATTTGGTCTAGGAAGAGATCCGTCTATGAAACTGAGTTTATTCTTTGCATCTAGACTCATTCTCATAGCTATTGACCAATTGTTGTAGTTTGTACCATCAAGAGTATGCGTAACAATAGAAAGACCTGGATGATCCGCAGAGTGAAGGAAGTAAGGATTATCACGCTCAGATGTGATTTGCGGTGCCGTCACCACCGGAATCGCGTCAGATTTGCCTCGCGTAGCTGTAAGATGAAGATTAGGAGAATCCTCAGTTTCTTCGTCAGCATAAAAGGAATTTCTAGAACGAGTCTTCACCGGAGATCGAGTAGACATCGGAGAAGAGTTTTGATTCACCAGTTTCTTCTTCTGTTTCGCCATTGTTGCAATCGGAGCTCAAATGTGGTGTTTCGAACAGAAATTGGAGCTCAGAGATGCGATTTTGAGCTTCCAAAGATCGAACAAATCACAGATTCAGAGTCGTAACAACAAATAAACGGTGAAATTGAAGAAATCGAAGTGAAATGAGAAAGATCTGAGCCGATCTAGAAAAGAATTTGCGGAATTTGCTCTGATACCATTTTAGTGTTCATGATGTAAACTCAGATTTCTCATTAAGAACAAATGAAAGAGTGTTACAAGCTTAAGTAGCCGAAAACATTCTAACAAACTTTCTAACCGGAGATAACCGGGATTTACATCTTAAATAGGCCTATAAACCGGACATTCCGGAGCCCTTAACCAAACCTATACAATGATGTATCTATACAGTGTAATATGTACACTAAAAATATGAGATGTAAATTTTGAGTGTTTTTTTTTTGTCTTTCCTAGCGATATAAATTTTAAAGTCTTTTGATCAAAAAAAAAAAATTTTTAAGTCTAGATTTTGTGATTTTGTCTATGAGAGGTCTAAGTCAAAATTTTAGGGTTTTTTCTAATTTTCGAGTAAGTGTTAAGCGGTAAGTACAAAAGTATTGGCGGCCCAAGAGTGATTTTTGCTTCCCGTTTTGCTATAATTGGGCTTAGCGTTTCTTAAATGCTATAATATGGTTACCAAAATCTGAACACGATCTTTAATAGCAGTTACAGAATCCGTGTTATCCTCTAATGCTATCAATGATCAAATTTCTTGTAGTTGTTAATATTACTTAACCAGTATTGAAAAAAGTTCTCTAAAAATTATTACTTGACCAGTATTGAACACAATGTTTTGTATTTATTTTAGATAATTTTAGTATACTTCAATATTGACGTGGAGTCCAATTAATAGTACTTTCCGATGTCAATGATTTTTTTATGATACTTTCTCTTGGAAAACAGTATCACGTTATTACAACATTACACAACAACTGAGAAGCCGAAGAAGAAGTAGCTTGAATTTGATCATGAGTTTTGACATGATCAAAATTTTAGGATAAAATTTTATAGGAGAAAATTTATAAATAAAAAAAGAGGTTCATTTATGTCTGAATTTAAATAAGGGACGAGAATGTGATGAGATGGAACCAGAGATTTAGGAGGAGATTTAGGAAGAGATTTTACGCGAACAAAAACGGGACCGAAATTTGGAAATCGAAAAAGAGATTCCATCACCATCACCATCATTATCACTATATTTGACTGAAAATTCTAGATACCCGATTTAGTAAAGAAATTGTGAAATCACGTTTTCGATGTCTTAAATTTCTTATTATTTTATTTTAACTACAGTCTTTTTCTCCTTAAACAAGACTAAAGTACATAAAATATCCGAAGAAGTCAAAGGAAATAAAAAGAAATAAACATTAAGACGCATTATAAATAAACAAACACTACAAAATATATAACCAAATTATAAACCAATATAAACGTATATAAAAAAAGCTCAATTATTAAAACAAAACCAAAATTTTTTTTTTCCGTAACACTTTACATATTTCCAGAATTTATATACAATATTCTACAATGTCAACAATTAAGCATAAATAAACCATCACCGAAATTCTTAATACACAATACCAATTTAAACGTATAAAGTACATTCCTTCCATGGCATTATGCCACGGGTTAGTCCCTAGTTACACAACAAATGAGAAGCCGAAGAAGAAGTAGCTTGGACATCAGTTCCGAAGATTATGAATCTGTTATCAGTATTAGGACATAATGTTTGAACTAAGAGTTTATAATAATTATTATCGAACTATTCAAATAATTTAGTAAGTAAATCTCATTAGTTCAACAACTTATTCTTCATCTTCCAATTCCAAACAAACTTGTGGCACTTGTTGCCGATGGAGCCTCTTTCTAGCAAATCTCGAACATTCACAACACGATCAATTATCTATTCGTTTGAAATCCACAGTAAACTAATTCAAGCTAATAAATAACTTTGCTACCACCGGAAAGTATCAGAAAATAAACTATACAAAAGACTTAATAATATTTTCTGTACAAATGCAATAGTTCGTATCCACCAAACCACCCTCAATATCACGGAAAGATAAGAAACTGAAATAATTACCATCACCCAACGATGAAATTTCTAAAAGAGAAGTTGATGAATTGAAAGCAATTTTAAAGTCATGTAGAGTTGGTTTAAACGTAACAATGGCAAGGATCAAATAATAATTTTTGATTAATAACTATCCCCGTTCAAACCCTTCCATAGAATTGGTTTAAACTGACTTTCGATTGTAGCATGTATTTTGTCGCCCTGATAAACCAAAAAAAGAAAAAAAAAAAAAAAAAAGCAAATTGAGGTTCGATAACAATTACATAAATAAGTTACCATTAAAAAATTAATGAAACATATTTTTATAATCTACCATTAAAAAATTAATTAAACATATTTTTATAATCTCTATATGTATGAGTTGTAACGTTCATATATACTATGAGAGATTTTGATCGATGTTTTGGCCGTCCGGCATACTTTGCCGGGTTATGGGTCCAGACGTGGTCTGGTTTCGCCGTTCCATCTTGCCGTCCGGTGTATCCAGCTTTGCTCATGGCTATTACATTGCCGTTTTTGTTGCTTCACTTGTGTTGGAAAATAAAAGAATTTGAAGTTAAATTGCATCATTTATTTTGTTCAGTTTAAGAGTTTGTTTGTTTGATAATATCCAGAGATGTTCCCGGTTGTTCATTCGCCGGAAAGTATGCCGGTTTGTCTCTGCATATTTCTCAGATCAAAGCTTGTGGGTACCGGTTTATTAGGTTTTCCAGTTAACCCGGTTTATAAGATCTTCGGTTTAATAAATAAATATCCGTTTGTGAAAAAAAAAACCTACAATGGTATATAAACTACATTCTAGGATTCCTCTAAAAAAGAACTAACCAAAAGATATTTTAACAAAGGAACTATGTCATTGATTTTCACAATTTTCTTAACATCTGAGGATGATGAAGTAACACAGCTACAAAGTACATAAAAAAAAAACCCAGAGATAGAACAAAGTGAATGCAGACGTAAAGCAATGAGCCAGACGATTATTAATAAGTGTAAGTGTTTGATCAGCTAACAAATGAAGAGAAGTTTAAAAACAAATCCAAAGCTAAGTATGGTAATCAACAGAGGATACTAGTACCGGCTTTTCGCTTGTTTTTCACTTTCTTTCCTCAACAAAGCTCCAAAGATTCTTCTCAGGGACTTTGTATATTATCTTCTGCATGATTAACTAATATAATGAAATGACAACATTTGCATAATCTTCAACTTATAAGTTCTAGACATTACGATTTTTACCTTTATGAACTCAGAAGGGAGCCTCTAGTGACGACTCGTCCCAAACTTCAGCACTTCCATTGGATGCATCTTCAACATCTTCTTCCATTGAAAGTCTTATATATTCTCTATGCGCAAATCGGTCCCAGTCTGTCAATGTAGGATTCTCACGCTCCTGTTTCCGTTTAATCATTTCGAAAAGTTATAAGCAGCATGTGTTGTCAAGAAGCAGCATGGTTAAATATATAAGACGAGAAGTACCTGACGAATGAGGAACGGATCCCGTGTTTCAAATGCCATAAATTTGTTGAGATTGAAAAGGATATTGAAGACATTTCCAGAGAGCTTTGAGCCCTTCAGGTCATGCAGCACTATATGGTTTTCGTTCTGTGGAAGGAAACAAGAAACTATCAAACACAAAACAAAATCGCAAGAGTCAGATCGAAAAAACTAGGAACACTAACTACTTCTGTGACCGTCCTATATCTATTTTTAAATATAGAATAGCTTAAGCATATAATAACCAACAAAAAAAATTGAGACATATTGTTGAACCTCTGGTCCGATCATATCAATCATCTGACATAAGATATCCTCGAAAAGAACAGCCTCTTGTGCCATGCACTCCATTCGATGTAACTGCTCTTCATAAAAGAATTGCATCTCATTTCGCGTAATAATCCCATTTGCATCCAAGTCTATGCACTTAAACCTAGTCCAATATATACTTGTGTCAGATAAAAAACACTCAAAATGCTATCTATCTACAACCTTTGTATCCTTATGTCACAGCTTACCAGTATTCTAGGCTAGGCTCTGACGATTTATCTTCTTCCGCTAGTATGAAATAGACAAAATCCTCATACCCCATCTTCCCTTCAACTTTGCTAGTGAACTTCCTAGCAACCTGAGTACAAACCAATGCACTATCCATGATGACAGTCATATTAAGAGAAATAATACGAGGACCGAACTCGATATAACCTTCAAGTTGTAGGCATCAAAAATCATTCGAAAAGATCAAGATTTTCTAAAAAAACCTGTGAGAATATTCTGTCTACAATCCGGTAAGTGAGAGCATGGTTTCCATATCTCATAAGATTTTCTTTGTCAATCAGGAAATCGTGATCTGTATCCAGCTCCCAGAACTTGCAGTATATGACATAGAAATGCTCATAAGAGAAGTACCTAGTTGCCAAAGTAATTAAATAGAAAAGCGTTAATGTGAAATAAAACCATATAATATATACAACAATAGCACTAAAATGTATGGTCAGTACCTCAACACTTTGTTGATATCTTCTTCTTCGTCAGTATGTATCATTGCATCAATTAAGTTTCCCCGTCTAAGCTCCCTAAATGTGATTCGACCATTGCCAGATCTATTTATGTAGTAAAATATTCTGTAGGTGACAGTTTCAGCTGGTCCATCGAAATAAAATTTGTATTAGATAAAACTACATTCTTACAAAGACAACTTTGATTCCCACCATCTTTAACAGTAACAGCAGATACCACGAAAATGTGTAATCCAGACATAGCAAACAATAAAGGTGTTCACGTAATTTCATCACTAACTGACACATGATTAATAAAGCAGTTCCAGAAATAACTTTAATAAGATAACAAAAATTTGGCAAATTGATCCACTTTTTCTCTTATATAACAAGTCTAATTTGGTGGAAAACTCCAACAAGAGTCATAGACCTATAGGAGAGAACATAAATTATCATCCTCTGGACAGAACATGATTCATGTCATGCTTGCAAGCATTATGAAACTGCAACTTGTAAGAAGATGTATAACACAACAAAGAAATCTCAGCTTATAAAATATGTCAAATACATATAGAGTAATGCCAACATTATCATCTTAATGCATCAATTATCGAAATTATCTTATTTATCTAGAGATACAATTGATGTGGTGGTAACCATCGGACAAATTTAGATAAGACATCATACCGCACTGAACAAACCATTTTACTCATTCTTCTCAACTAAGACTATAGCTAACCATATACTTCGAAGAATAAAATGTACAACTAATCTCCCAGTAAATTACTAAACACCATTACTCAAGCAATACCAAGAGGGAAAAGAAAATATGAGATAAAATAAGATACTGACTAAATTCTATATAAAGTTGAGACCTAACCATATCTTTCTTGGAATTCAGGCGTGGTTTGCAGGAACTCTAGCCCAGGATGTGTCGCCAACAGTTCTTTGAGTAGTGGTTTGAAATCATCCTGCCAGGAAATAAGAAAAAAGAATGTTGAGATTTAAAAGAATCTAACTCGCTCTCATGACTGAAAATATACAAATCAAAAGAGAATTACCTTGACAATGAAACTTTTATCTTTCTGCTTTAGTATCTTAAAGACTTGGGTCGTTGTATCCATTATCAACATGTTCCCATTTACCCAATAATCAATAAATGCTTCTCTGCATAATCAAACACCAAAAACTGTTATACTTGGTTGTTCAACTCTCTGATCACCACACTCATGACAGAGTGACTATTAAATGAGCAGGAAGCTTGAAGCACACTGCAAACTATGTGCATATCAGATTCCACCATACAAAAAAGCATAGAAGCACTCACCTAGTAACAAAACCTGTATTATTGACATCGATCTTCCTGAAAAGTGAAGTGGAGAAGAAAGATGGGAGCTTGCAGATTTCCCTGGTGACTAATTTAAATTCTGAGTATTGTGAAAAGGAAAAAAAAGTTAATAAGCAATTCCATATAAATGTCACTCTTAAATATTACAGGACTTATGAATTCTCACCTTTTATCTGCAGTCCATCCATGTGACCATAGAAAAAGTGGTTGATTCTAAACATACATTGTTCTTTTATCTCGCTTGGTGGTGGACGACCATTTTGAAAATAAAACTACAATCATTTTAAGTTTAAAATTCAGTGTTTCTTACTATAAAAAAGATGGAAAAAAGAATGCACTTATCAAAACTTGCAGAAACAATTCAAATTACCTGAGGCATTGGCTCTTTAACAGGCTCGCTGACTACTTTCAGCGAAGAACCTAAGTTAGAAGGGCCTCTCTGTTTTGTTGTACGCGGTGAACCACAACTCCTTGGAGAAAGTGGAGGAGCACTTCCCGCAGGAAACATAGATGGTATTAAATTACTGGTGACAGAACTTGAACCAGCTGCATTTCCAGTAACAGTTATAGGAGCTCCAGCACTAGCATCATGAAGCAATGATGCAATCTAGTAAAACCAATTCGAGAAACAAGAAAAGAAAAAAACAAAGCTTTATACTTCAGATTCCAGTGAATAGAGTAATTTAGCAACCAAATTTCAGTAACCTAAGCATCATTTTGTAATAACTAACACTATCAAAGATTTGAAACTTAACACCAATCTTAAACAATTCTAACTAACAATATCAAAGATTCGAACTTTACTCCAATCTTTCAACAATTCTAACTAACTCTATCAAAGATTCGAACTTTACACCAATCTTCAACAATTCTATTTAACAATATCAAAGATTCGAACTTAACACCAATCTTAAACAATTCTAACTAACAATATCAAAGAGTCGAACTTTACACCAATCTTTCAACAATTCTAACTAACTCTATCAAAGATTCGAACTTTACACCAATCTTCAACAATTCTATTTAACAATATCAAAGATTCGAACTTAACACCAATCTTAAACAATTCTAACTAACAATATCAAAGAGTCGAACTTTACACCAATCTTTCAACAATTCTAACTAACTCTATCAAAGATTCGAACTTTACACCAATCTTCAACAATTCTATTTAACAATATCAAAGATTAGAACTTTACACCAATCTTTAACAATTCTAACTAACTCTATCAAAGATTCGAACTTTACACCACTCTTCAACAATCCTAACTAACAAAATTAAAGATTCGAACTTTACACCNCTCTTCAACAATCCTAACTAACAAAATTAAAGATTCGAACTTTACACCAATCTTTAACAATTCTAACACTATCAAAGATTCGAACTTTACACCAATCTGCAACATCTCAAAAGCCAATTAAGGCAAAACAGAGCTCAATACCTGTCGATGAGCTTCAGGAAGAGAAAGCCACTGATCAAAGAGCTTTTGAGTGAATCCAGGTTTTGAATTCAGTACAAACGAAGACATTTCTTGAAGCTGTAACAAATCTGCATCGATACAAGCCATGTCTCCGGGAACAATCGTATCCACTATACTCATTTTTTGCAATTAATGCAATCAATTAATCGCATTAACAATAATAAAGAAGATGAGAAGGATCTTTGATGTGGAGGAGGAAATCGAACATGCGAAAGTAGATAAAAGTGTTAAGATACTTCAGATCTTTAAGAAAAATGTACACTTTTTTTTCTTTCTTGATCGTCGTGTTAAAGAGATCGATCTTGACATACAAATATACAATAAAATAAAATA
This sequence comes from Erysimum cheiri, assembly GCA_900406345.1. Lineage (NCBI taxonomy): Eukaryota > Viridiplantae > Streptophyta > Magnoliopsida > Brassicales > Brassicaceae > Erysimum > Erysimum cheiri. The sequence continues at coordinate 9,009 of OVAQ01003330.1, forward strand.
ATATTTCCTTGACAAAAGAATAATGAGTATTTACATACAAGATTAGTCCTGGGTTTTCGGAAATTTCGGGTTATTCGGTTCGGGTTATTCGGTTTTCGAGTTATTCGGTTTTTGAAAAAAGCTTCCGAATTGAACCGAATAATTAATCGGTTCGGTTTAATCGGTTATCGGGTTATCGGGTTATTCGGTTCGCTTATATGCCAAAAAATCTCTTCTGAAATTGAACCGAATTATTTTTTTTTGTTTATTCGGTTTATTCTCGGTTTAGTTTTTACTAAAAATAAAATAAAATAAACTAATTCCAGCAAAACTCAATAAATAAAACTAAAAGCCCAAACAAAACAAATTTCAAGCCAACACCCATCTAAAATATAAGCCCAAACCCATATGAAATTAGGGTTTCGACCAAATCAAGCTTGAGCCGCCACCCACGTCGACGACGACGGCGACTGTCCGATTAGACTCGTTACCCTCTCCCATCTCGCCCTGGTGACAGATCTGGCAAGAGAACTCACTTCCACACTTATTCTCGATGAGTCTTTCACTTTACAAAAAAATATGAGATGATATGAATGAGATAAAACTTAGAAACAAATAAAACAAATGAGATATATGTGTGGAACTGAACCGATATTAAGGAGATTAGGGTTTAGATTCATCAGAGAAACCATGTAGAAATCGTTATTTAAGACATTATGAGAAAGATTGGAAGAAGATGATGTTACCTTTTCGATTTCGGAATTAGGGTTGACAAAATCTTTCAATTTCCAGATTTTTCAACAACGATTTCGATGTTAGACGATGAAGAACAACAACAGAAGAAGAGATTTCGATGTAGGAAGACAAAAAGAAGAACAGAAGAAGAGATTTAAGGATTTGGTTTTCCGTTTTCTCTCTCTCGGCGAATCGCTTCTCTCGGACCAAAGTTGAAGTCGGGGGAGACAAATGGTTAGGGTTGCTAAAATTAGGTTTAATGAGTATTTATACCTCGGTTTACAAAAACTGATCGGAAATCAGCTTCCGAACCCGATTAACCCGAAACCGAATTCCCAATTTAATTGCATCTGATCGGTTAACACACTATTACTCTCTCGGTAACCGAAATCCGAATTTGTCGGTTTAATCGGTTCAATCCGAACAAACCGAACCGAAAACCCAGGGCTA
>OVAQ01003332.1:0-10168 GCA_900406345.1 Erysimum cheiri
ATATTTATCAAATTGTAATGATTTTTTCGAAATTAACAAAATTTTTAGATTTTTTTAAATATTTCGGATATCCGAATCCGAACCCGAAATAACCCGAACCGAACCGAACCCGATCCGAACCTATAGGAAACCCGAACGGGTTTTATATGTCTAAACCCGAAAANAACTTCCGAACCCGAACCCGAAGTTTAACCCGAATGCCCAGGGCTAGTTGTGAAACTATATAATTAAATGCTGGAATATACTCTAATTTTTTTTGAAAATTTTAGACTTGTTGTAGATTAAGTCTTCTTGATCCGCGCATTACAAATACAAATTAATATCTATTTAAAAAATGGTGAGATCTATTTGTTGAAGTTGGTACACGCATCATTATTTAAAGAGTCTTTGCAAACTGTAATCAATAATGGTTTGTAACGCATCAAGTAGAAATTAGTTATTGGCTTATTGCCACCATTTATTTATGTGTTTGTATTTTTGTTTCCATATTATAATATTCAATCACTATAATTTCCTACATAAAAAGGCAAAACCTATGATATATAACAAAATGGTTTATGCTAATATCATTGTTGCATCATCATGAGAGTTTATAACGCACTCTTTTTTTGCGTATTCGCATAATGCATTAAAGTTTATGATTGTTGAAAATAAATTATTTTCGAAATTGTTGTCTATCTTGACTAATCTAGATTTTTTTGACATATATATTAGGGCCAAATTTGAGTTTCTTGGTTATATTTCTCATTTCAGGGCCTTTGTAACGCTTCATCTCTTGTCGGCTTAAGGCCCATATAATTGTCTGGCCTGATATAGTACAATAGTGTTAGTCACGTGACTACCAAAACTGGTGTGGGTGAGTGGTAAACTGTGCATTTCAGTTCCCACTTCCCATTGTCCCACAGAGACAAAGTACAACTCCGCACGTGACTGGCCCTCTCCTTAACCATTTCCCCATAAGAAAAGTAACCATATTGTTACTTTGTTAATTGTTGTTTAGTGTTATTCTAGTTCACAAATCACAATCTTTAGTTGGAAAACATTTTATATATTGCTCTTGTGCATCTTCTCGACTACACACTTTTTGTTTTATTGTGTGCGTGCAGTTCATCGTTTATCTACACATCCTTCACTTATAGCATCAAAGTACTAACTTCTTATTTTGTTTGGGTTTTAAATACCAAGGAGACTAGCTCCTAATTTGGTTTACCATAATATCTTTAAATTTAATATAAATATCATTCTAACATTTTCCCACAAAAATTAATAATTTTATTAAATATTTCACCTAATCATATCTTTACAAAAAAAAGATGATTCTTAAAACTTTCATTTTATATTACAATCTACTAATACTAAATATAAATAATTAAATTCTGTGAAAAAAATATATATATATATATATATAAATAATTAAATATTTTCATACAAACCAGTATTATTGTATAAGAGAAAAACTATGTTCAATAAAATATATTTATTTTTGAAGAGGTAGAGGAAAGATATAAATACATGAAGAAATAACTAAAACTCGATATTTATGTGATTTACCTTGAGTCCTTGACTAACCTTTACTACACAAAAAAAAAAAAAAAAAAAAAAAAAATTTTACAAAANAAAAAAAAAAAAACTTTACTACACAATGTGACCTAAAAAAATAAACCCTAAAGAAGAAACTACATTTGAAACTCTATATATATGGAGTCATAGAGACTTAGCTCTTTCCCAATCCACCACTTACGTTTTTAGCATTTCATACATACGAGAAAAGAAAAAGGTTTCTCAATATCATAGGATTATAAATGGAGAACAAGTTTTTCGCTGCCTTCTTCTTGCTTCTCGTCCTCTTCTCATCTCGTAAGTTTTTTCCTTCTATCTATGCATTGGTGATTGGTCCATATGTGTGTGTACATAAATATAGTCGATTTAAGAGCATCGCATCCATGCATGAGTTTCAAACCTTTCCTAAACTCATATTTTTGCTAATGTAACCGAACCTCAAACTAAATCCAGATGTTTTCCAAACTCTATGAATTTTTTTTATGTTTAAGATATGTATAAAATTATAGATCAAATTTGCATAAAAGAACAATGCTTAATTATTTTTTGTGCATTTTAATTTTTGTAATTAAATAGAGGAGATCATTGGGAGTGAGGGAAGGATGTGCCAATCAAAGAGCCACCACTTCAAATACATGTGTATGTCCAATCACAACTGTGCCATGGTCTGCCGTAACGAGGGCTTTTCCGGTGGTCGCTGCCATGGCTTCCATCGTCGTTGCTACTGCACCCGCCTTTGCTAATTTTTTTAGTTTTCATCAACATAATGTACTTTTTCTTTGTTTTTCCCATTTCGAACACTAATAAAGTTCATCGTTTTTCTTTGACGTCTATCGTTTGGTTAATGAATCTAGAGGAACAAAATGAGATATATATTGAGAAAATCGTACGTTGAATCTGAAACAAGCATTTCAATAGAAAGTTGTGTTTTTATTGATTAAGTGGAGTGGAATTTGATTTAATAAAAATTTATAAATATCGTTGATCTATGTTTTGAATTAGCACTCGAATAAAGGTTATTAATATCATAAATGAGTTTCTCTTACGTACGAGTATTTTTATAAGAATATACATTTTTAGTTATCATTTTCATCGAAATTTCGTTCATTTATTTATTTTAACCCAAAGCACACATCTATTATTTTAGATTCAGTTATCATCCAAAAAATCATATAGATTTCCCGACCAAAGGTTTCGTAAAACGATTTCAACAATCATTTTCAAAAAAAAAAAAAATAGTTGAAGCATATATACACATTTCTTTGGTAAAAAAAACTATTCAAGAAACAACAAAATTGTAAGAAACTAACATTTATACAAACTATTTTTTGATATAAACTCTGATAATTTTATTTTATACAAAATGTTCTGAAATCAATTAATATTAGCCAATAATTTAATCATCAATTAATATTAGCCAATTTCAAAACATTTTGTATTGAAAAAATATCATAAATGAGTTTCCCGTTTAAATTCCAAAAACAGATTCTTCTTTCTGTCATTCCACCAATTATACATGAGTCATCATGAAACCATCCACAAGAAACAGTACCAACACCATTTCTTTCATACGACTGAATAAATCCTCATGACTCAACATCCCAGCGCCTGATAACCTCGTTTTCTCCACAAGTAACGACTTGTTTATCATCAGGACTCCACAAAACCATTACCACGGGCTTCTCATGTCCCAAGAGTTTATGCCTCTCCGAGAACTTTCCCTCTGCAGCGATCTGGAAAAAAGTGAATCAGCCAATATTGCTTAACTGTTTGTTTCACTCTCACAGTTGGTTAACATACCTCTCATGTAATTGCTGATTTATCCTTGGAAGATGAAGCCAATTATTTGTCATTATGTGAGAATTTCAAGAACCATTTCATCGTGTAGTTCAAGTTCATGTATGCATTCTAAAATTGAAAATATAAGAGGATTATATAATGATTCGTCCATGTATGCATTCTAAAATTGAAAATTAACTTTTCCTAAACTACCCTTTTTATAAATTTCAATCAATTTTTTCAAATATAAATTGTGAATAATAATGAAAAACTTATGAGAAGATTTCATCGTGCAGTTCAAGTTCACGATGAAATGGATAGTCTAAATTGAAAGAGGACATAAGAATGAGAGAATTGAACGTTGATTTGAGATTTCACTCGAATTTCTTCCGTATTAGGCTATTAGCCATTGCCAATATCTATATCTATCTATATTATTAAAATTGAAGTACCTTTTGTAAAGTAGTCTTGGAGTTTCAACTTATTTACAAGGAATGCCATTAACATTTATTTATTTTTAATTGATATTTATTCATTTTTAAATCAAATTTAAATCAAACATTTGTCATCAATTTTGCTGAGATTTTATAATCCAATATCCGAATTTGATTCATAAAATATTCTTTCAACTTCTTTAACAATATCTTTCATTATTGTTTTTTTTTTCAAATTAAAATTTTATCTAATTTCAAAATATTTATATATTAATTGGACAATATACACGAAAAATTTGAATATGGTATTTATATCGGGCTCTTCTTCTTTTTTTGGAATATGTTTTGATTCGAATTTTAAAAAATAGTCATACTTTACTAATATATGATAAATAAAAATTTTAAAAAATAATGTAAAAAATGCACTATATCATAAAAGTTAGCGGGTTGTTGGAATTTTATATTAAAGTCTATAATAAAAAAAATATTATAATACATAAATCAACTCTTTTACTATTATGAATATAAAAAACTAAAAATATATATTTTTATCAAAATTTTAAAATATAGTAAATACTAAACTATTATATAACAATAATACTAAATATAATTTTTGTCCCGGATTAAATACTAGTACATTAATAAAGTTATTTAATTCGAGTGTTAGTATGACTTTAAAGCCCATAAATAAAGCCCATACACAGCCCAATTACTGAAAAATGAAATGGAGGAATAGATCGCTTCGTTTTCTTTCCCGTTTATATTATTATAATTTCTTTCCCGTTTATATTATTATAATTAAAAACCTTGAAAATATTGGGAAGAAGAATCTAACAAGAAAATTGGAAATTTGGGAAGAGAAGAAATTCAGAATAGTGAAATTGAGAAAACACGAAGAAAATGGGAAGCGGACCAGCTCAGATTCCGACTAGTTTTGGCCATGAGCTTAGAGCTTGTCTTCGTTGCCGACTCGTCAAGACCTATGACCAGGTTCTTTTTGACTCTTTTCGTTCTTTCTATCTATTAGGTTTCTTTTTCTATGACCATGTGGTTGATTTCTTCTTCAAAGCTCAAACAGTTCAGAGACGCTGGTTGCGAGAATTGTCCTTTTTTCAAGATGGAAGAGGACCACGAGCGTATTGTGGAGGTCACTACCCCTAATTTCAATGGGTATTACTTTACTTTCCTCCTCTTTCTTTGGCTAGGCAAGGTTTTGCGTTAATGGCTACTCTTTCTTTCAAATCACTTCTTCTTGGGTTTTGAATAAGGTTTACTTTGCTGTCTAGTTGTGGAAAAGTTCTCAACTTTGGAGTCATTTTGCTTCAGGATGAAATTAGACTACTTTCTGAATTATAGATTCATGCTTCCTGGTTTCTGAGATCTCATTCAACTTTTGGATTAGTGATTTAAATTGTAATAGAGTTAGTGGAAAATTCCCCAAAGCTTGCTGCTTTAAGAGTAAATTTTAGAGAAACTAAAGTGATAGAGCTTTTTAGTGGGCTTGTGTCTCTTTTTGTAAGTTGATATCTTCGTATTCCTAGCTATTGATATTATTGAGATTGTTTTGCAGTATAATCTCTGTGATGGATCCAAGTAGAAGCTGGGCGGCTAGGTGGTTAAGAATCGGTATGTTTATTGCTATCTTTAGCTGTTGACTTTCCTGTTTCTCAACTCAGCCAGAAACGTTGCTTCCTCTTTCCATCAATGTGTTCTTATTCTCCCATATCTCTGATAGATTATAGATGGTTGGATTATTGTTGCATTCAGTATGATCCATAACTAAGAGATATTTACATATCCTCTACACAATCAGCACATCTCTTTTATATTAAAGAGCGGCCATGAGATCTCCAATGACAGATGACATTACTAGACTTATGTGATTCCCTGTAGAATAATGAAGGCTTTGATTTACTGATTTCATGATGTTGCTAAATATTTGCAGGGAAGTTTGCTCCTGGTTGCTACACTCTTGCTGTCTCAGAGCCCCTTCCTGAGGAAATGCAGGTAAACAATTAGCAGCGACAGTATTCCATCTTCGTGGTTTGATATTGGACTCAGCAACACATTAGCTTTGTGTTTCAAAATTAGATCACACAGTGACTGTTTGTTCACTTAACTGATTTTGTTTTTCACTCTGTGGTGGTGATTCACTGCAGCTCTTATGCCAAGAAGAGCGTGTACAATATGTTCTGCCGAAACGCATGTGAAGGAAATCCATCAAAAACAAGGCAAAACAAGACTTTTTTAGGCCAGACAAGACTTAAGTATATCTCTTTCTCATTTAAGCTTCATGTAACATTATGAGGTGCTTTATTTGTGCCTTTAAATCTTGTAATGTGTCGATGTTGAAAATCTCCAAGAAGTCAAGACTCCTTAGGTTTCTTCCATGTAATATCAAAAAAATGTAGAATTTTATTAATTATGAAAACAAAAATGTCATATTTAATATTGAAAAAGAAAATGATTTTCTTAACCTAACTACTGTATCAATCAAATTAATGCATTTAAAACACTTTCAATGAAATTTTGACGAAAATATAAAGAACAAACTTGTGTAGTCAGACAAGACAAGTCTAAAACTTCAAAAAGTCATGCAATGTTTTTTAAAAAATTTCAAAATAAAATAAAAGAGTAGGAGAAAAAAAATTGCTTAGACCTTCTAGAAAAAATAGCACATCTCGCTAAATCCAGAAAGCATATTCTTCTCTGTTAGAATAATCGTAGTCCTATGGTCACAACATATTAGTTTGATCATTAATTTTCAATAAAGCGTAATTTTCAACCAAGCTTTTATAACAAAAATAAATACTTGTAGAAAATAAACCAACAAGTCCGCGATATACGGATTTCCACGTGGCAGTTATTGGACGCCGTTATAAACTCCCTTTGTTTTTTAACATTTGAGTCTCCGGCGGCTGCTTTCGCTTTCACACTCCAAAAAACCCACAGAAGCTGCGTTTTCAGGTATAATCCATTTCTCTCCGATCATCTCTGTTTCGAAATTCATTAGATCCAATCTCATAATCGGAGGTTTGTGTATTGGATCACCCGTAACATTCATTTCATCCGTCGAATCTTAAAAAATCCCTTCTTTTTCGCTTAGTTTGGTGGACTTTGATTACTTGTGATCTCACTTCGTGATCGCTTCTACGAAGAATGGATCATGATCTTAGGTTATTCAATTATTGTATCCAAGATTGATTGATGAGTATATGATGTTCCAATTGTTGATAGCAGGAGTCTGATTAGTTTTTTTGGAGATTTACGAAAATGTCCAACATAGACATAGAAGGGATACTGAAGGAGCTACCTAATGATGGGAGGACTCCGAAGACTAAGATCGTTTGTACATTAGGTCCTGCCTCTCGATCTGTGACAATGATTGAGAAGCTTCTAAAAGCGGGCATGAATGTTGCTCGATTCAATTTCTCTCATGGAAGCCATGAGTATCATCAAGAGACTCTTGACAATCTCCGCACCGCTATGCAGAATACTGGCATTCTCGCTGCTGTTATGCTTGATACTAAGGTTTATCTTTCTCTTCTTTTGTGATGGGTTTTGTTATTGACTTGTTTTTTTAGAAGCGTTTTAACATTAATTGTGTTGATCTCACTTATAGACTAGGATCTAATTTGTGTTGCGTTATGGTATTACTGAAGACTGTTTACTCATTTTGTAGTTGGAATGTAAAATGTTCAAATTAATACTTCACTCCACGAAAGCTTCAGCCTTTCAATAAAATTTCAGTAGAGAAAACGAAAATTATTTTTTTGATGATGGATCCATAGATCTCAGAAACATATGTATCTTGATGGCTTTGGCTCGCGAACTAGCAACTCTTGTGGTTCGAGTCTATTAGTCTGTGTTAACATTCTTATTCAATAAATAATCTGAGTGTTACATCACAGGGTCCTGAAATTCGTACTGGTTTCTTGAAAGATGGGAACCCTATACAACTAAAGGAAGGTCAGGAGATCACGATTACCACTGATTATGACATCAAGGGTGACGAGAAAACGATTTCCATGAGCTACAAAAAGCTGCCAGTGGATGTGAAGCCCGGAAATACCATACTATGTGCAGATGGAAGCATAAGTCTAGCTGTCGTGTCATGTGATCCAAACTCTGGGACTGTTATATGTCGATGTGAAAATTCAGCTATGCTGGGTGAAAGGAAGAATGTGAATCTCCCCGGTGTTGTTGTTGATCTCCCCACATTGACTGAGAAGGATGTAGAAGATATTCTTAAATGGGGTGTTCCAAACAACATCGATATGATTGCTCTTTCTTTTGTTCGCAAAGGTTCAGATCTTGTTAACGTCCGGAAAGTACTTGGATCACATTCCAAGAATATAATGTTGATGTCGAAGGTTCAAGCACACACCTTATTTTCATTTGTGGCTAAAGTTTTTGAAGGTATGATTCTGAATTGAATTTTTTCGTAGGTTGAGAACCAAGAAGGAGTGCTGAATTTTGATGAGATCTTGCGTGAAACCGATGCATTCATGGTTGCTCGTGGTGATCTTGGGATGGAGATTCCGATAGAGAAGATCTTCTTGGCTCAGAAGATGATGATCTACAAGTGTAACCTTGCAGGTAAACCGGTGGTCACAGCCACTCAAATGCTCGAGTCTATGATCAAATCACCGAGGCCAACACGAGCTGAAGCCACAGATGTAGCAAATGCAGTTCTCGATGGCACGGACTGTGTGATGCTTAGCGGTGAAAGTGCTGCAGGAGCTTACCCTGAAATAGCAGTGAAAACAATGGCTAAAATCTGCATCGAGGCGGAATCATCGCTTGACTACAACACAATCTTCAAGGAGATGATTAGAGCAACTCCACTTCCAATGAGCACACTTGAGAGTCTTGCATCATCAGCTGTACGAACCGCAAACAAAGCCAAAGCCAAACTCATCATCGTGTTGACCCGTGGAGGTACAACGGCTAAATTGGTGGCTAAATATAGACCGGCTGTTCCAATTCTATCGGTGGTTGTTCCGGTTTTCACCAGCGATACGTTTAACTGGAGTTGCAGCGATGAGTCACCGGCGAGGCATAGTTTGATATACAGAGGTTTGATTCCGGTTTTGGGTGAAGGATCTGCAAAAGCAACCGATAGTGAATCGACAGAGGAGATTATTGAAGCTGCTTTGAAGTCAGCGACAGAGAAAGGACTGTGTAACCATGGTGATGCTGTGGTGGCTCTGCACCGTATTGGAGCTGCTTCGGTTATCAAGATCTGTGTGGTGAAGTGATTTTTCTACTAAATATCGTAATGATACTTGATGAAATAAAGAACAGGGAATAGGTTCCTGAGAGTGTTTTCTTTTCTTTCTTTTTGGTGGGGCATTTCTTCTCTTTCTTTTGGTGTTTTAGCTTATAAGATTATGAATTCATGTACTTACGACTCTTTCTTATTATAGTTTAATTAGCTAATAACATGTTGGCTAATTTTGAAGGCTCGTTTTCTCATCATTTTTGGTTAGCAACTAGAGATTTAGTTAAATATGCAAGTCCTCGTCAACACTTAACAGCTATAAAATCATCTAAATCAAATGCAAAAACAACTTTAATAACCCCAGTCTTGATTGAATACGAGGTTGCATGTGGGTGAACTAGGGGAAGATAATTTCACCTCCGTCTCCAATTCAAGATTCTCTTGTGGATCCAACCCTGGTCCGAGGGAGATTGTTGCAGTCTTCAATAAGCAAGACTTTCTCAAGATATATGTCGCCAGATCTTTCCCTTGTACGGAGACAAGGAAACCTGACCACTTGAAAGTCTGGAGACTCGACAACAAACATTGAGGAACACTAATCAATTGCTTCCAGCAAACAAGTGTAGCACCCATACCCTCACGTGATGCTTGTTCCTTGGATTTTTTAAAAAGTTAAGAGTTAGATCAAACGATACTGTGAATTAGACCAAAATCATTACTAGTTTATCGAAGAAACTTACATTGAATGTGAAGTCTCGTACTTTGGGAGAAGCATTGAGCAACCAGAATAGTAACTTGGACCAATATGTCTTAATTATACCAAAATTAATTCAGATGCTCAAGCTTATTAAAGACAATATCATCATCATATACAGCCTGTAATACGTGATATAGTGAGATTGAAGACTATTAATCAATGGATTCAAATGACCACCTCTGCGCTGTTGTCTTGTACCCACAAGAAAAGACGCTTGACAGATGTGACAGGTTGGAGAAGCTTCTTGATATGGTGACCAGCCCTGATTTTGGCCTCCTCCAGCTTAGGCATATTCTTCACTATCGAACACGTGGAACTCCTACTAAAATCTATAGCTTCGAAATACTTCAAAGAAGGAGTATCTATTATATACTGTAATATTTCGTAGAAGTCTGAGTCTTTATTGATAGATTA
>OVAQ01003333.1:0-10167 GCA_900406345.1 Erysimum cheiri
AATTATAAAATATAAGAAAAGACCTTTCATATTTCTTTTTACGTATATATAAGAAAAAACCTTTCATTCCGACCAAACAAAAAAAAGAAAAGACCTTTCATATTTTTTTTTAAAAAACTTGTTTACATATGTATAAATTTTGAAATTAAATGATAAAATGATATAAATAAATTTTTTAAATTAAATTCTAAAATGATGTGNATTAGGATGATGAGGTGGCTTAAGGAGAAGAGAGAAAAAGTATACTTTATAGATATAGACTCCCATCGACCACGGGCCACAGCCAATTCAAAAGTTTATTTTTATAAATAAATATATTTATATACTTTGATGCAAAATCTCTAAACTATTTTACATATTTTGATTTTTTGTTAAAGTCCTGAAATATATTTGTTATATAGTTCATGTTTTCCACGCGTTGTTTTGTACATCTTGTATGCCGGTTTAGTGTAACCAAAGCTAACTTGATACAAGTTCATGATTTCATCCTAGACGTACAGCAAATTACCGCAGCGTATCTTACTGTGCATAGTTCATAACATAGATTAATGATACTTTCTAACATTGATTAAATACCACAGTTGAATGTTTCTATAGTTAGCATCTCTAAACTTAATTTCTCATAAAATTAATTTCTTCTACATTATAATGAAATTCCATGATTAGTGTTTTCGGTTCAAAATTTTTATTAGAAAATAGGTCTACAATGATTTCACATCTTAATACTACCACAAAAGGTAACTAATTTGCCGAATAATGAAATTCTAACTCATATAAAAACCTATTTATCTGAAACAAGATTTACATAAAACTTTGTTGCAGTAATGTGATTGTGAATTTGTGATATGAACACCACAATACTTCATACATTTGGTACTTTATCGATCTCTTACGTTTTTTTTTTTTTGTCAATCTTACTTTATCAACATATTTTTATTAACTCAAATAAAATTCTATAAGAGAAATTTTAAGAAAATAGAAGAAAAAAAACGTTTGCGGCAATTGCATGAAGTACGGCGCAAAAGAGCAATTGGTACCTTTGTGTGCATGGGGATTTACAATATGAACTTACTTCCTCACTTCCCTTAATTACTTCTCTATTTAATACTCACTTAGCCACTTGTATTTAAGACTTAACCTTTGATGGAATCTCAATAACATACTCAAACTCTTTCTTGATCTCAACAACAATTACATTTTTTTTCTTCTAGACAATGAAGCAAAATAATGTCCTGCTTCTAGGGTTACTATTGGCTTACTGCTTCAGCTCTGTTTTTGTGATAAACGCAGAGGACCCGTATCGTTTCTTCACTTGGACTGTTACTTATGGAACCAGATCTCCTTTAGGTGTACCTCAACAGGTTATACACTGTTTTCTCTCTTTCCCCACCTTTGTTTTTTTAGTTTATCATATTTTGTTTTAATTACCACTGCTTAATATAATTAAAAGTTTAATTTGATATTGTTTTTCAGGTTATTCTTATCAATGGTCAGTTCCCTGGTCCTCCAATTGAAGGTGTAACCAACGATAACATCCTTGTTAATGTCATTAACAAGATTGACGAACCTTTCCTCATCACCTGGTACGTAAAATTTACACATGGCTGTATTAGACACAAATATAAAAATGATAATACGCAATAATGTGGAAAGTGAAACATATTTGCGAAAATTATAACCAATAAAATGAAAAATTTTAAAATGTATATAATCAATAACAGAATAGCTTTTCTTGTCATTATAAGCTCGAAATAATAAAAATATTATATATAAATCGCGATTTCCTAAAATTATAAAATTGATCAAAGGAAAAACTATGGTATAATCACAAAATCATTTACCAATCAGAACCAAACTTGACACTTTAGAATTATATGCGTAGGAACGGAATTAAACAGAGGAGGATGTCGTGGCAAGACGGAGTTTTGGGAACAAACTGTCCGATCCAACCAAAATCGAATTGGACTTACCATTTTCAGCTTAAGGACCAAATCGGTACTTATACATACTTTGCTTCCACGTCGATGCACAGAGCAAGTGGTGCTTTTGGTGCACTTAACGTTAACCAGAGGTCAGTCATCTTCGTTCCTTACCATAAACCAGACGCTGACTTCACTCTCCTTGTTAGTGATTGGTACAAGACGGGACACAAGGTACTTAAAAACCCTAATACATGAGTTAACTTTTTTTCCAAGTAACCTTATATCTGAATATTTCTGCCTCTTGTTATTGTTTTGTTAGGAACTGCGACGCAGGCTCGACTCGGGTCGTGCTCTTCCTCTTCCGGACGGTCTTCTCATCAATGGTGTTTCTAGAGGCTTAGTCTTTACCGGTCAACATGGTAAATTCTCATTACTAAGATCCATTTTTCTCCTTGATTCAACTCTCAGTTCTTTGATCCCTTTATTGAAGTTATGATTTTTTGTGTTTGTAAAGGCAAGATATACAGGTTTCGGATATCGAATGTCGGGATATCGACATCAATTAACTTTAGGATACAAGGACACATGATGACTCTTGTCGAAGTAGAGGGCTCTCACACTCTGCAAGAGGTCTATGAGTCACTTGACATACACGTTGGCCAGTCCGTGACTGTGCTGGTCACATTGAAGGCTCCAGTGAAGGACTACTTTATCGTAGCTTCAACCCGGTTTACCAAACCAGTACTGACCACCACAGGAATCCTCAATTACCAAGGCTCCAAAATCAGACCATCTCATCCACTTCCCATTGGTCCTACTTACCATATCCATTGGTCCATGAAACAAGCAAGAACCATAAGGTAACTAATACTATTTGATCACATAAAAGTAAACGCATGAATTTGATGTCAACACCTAATTTGAAAGGTGAATTTAGGTTAAATTTGACGGCGAATGCAGCAAGGCCAAACCCACAAGGATCCTTTCATTATGGTACCATACCGATAAATCGAACTTTTGTTTTAGCCAACGGAAGAGCGAGGATCAACGGTAAACTCCGGTACACAGTGAACCGTGTGTCGTACGTTAACCCAATAACTCCACTGAAATTAGCTGACTGGTTCAACATTCCAAGGGTGTTCAATTTCAACACCATTATGAACATTCCTACACCAGGACCTTCCATTCTCGGAACTTCGGTCTTCGATGTGGCTCTTCATGAGTACGTCGAGTTTGTGTTCCAGAACAACGAGAGATCTATCCAATCTTGGCATCTTGATGGCACTAGCGCATATGTTGTTGGGTAATAATAATGATATCTTTCTCTATTGTTCTTGATCAATCACATTTGTTAGATTAATTAAGGAAGTTTTGACATATCATCAGATACGGGTCGGGCACATGGAACATGGCCAAGAGAAGAGGTTACAATTTGGTTGATGCTGTTTCAAGGCATACTTTTCAGGTAAAATATAAAAACAACAACTCTGAAACTTTTATTTTATAAAAGCACAGAAAAGTCTGTCTAATTGATCGATCTAAAGCCCAAATATATCAGCTGATTTTATTTTATGGGCCGATCTAAAACCTAAAATATCCCTTGCCGGAAATCAAAAGCGATTTTATAGGAAATTTATTAACATGTTTGTTTTTAATGCTATAAATAAAAACTTGTATTCAAAATACATTTTAATAATATTTATTTTAAAAATATTTTTTAGTTTGATTCGACTTTTTATTAAGAATCGGAATTGGAAATTGACCTGAACCAAAGTTCTTGTAAACTTGAATTTTTTTTTTTTTTTTTTGGCATCATTTTTTCTTGTAAACTTTTCTTGTAAACTTGATTTTGTAACAGTTTTTTTTTTCTCAAATTTTAACAAACCGGAGGAAAATTCATACATGCATATATATATATAACTATATATATGATTCTGAATGTTCTATATATATATGTGTGTAAAATTAGGTGTATCCAATGTCGTGGACGAGCATATTGGTATCACTAGACAATAAGGGAATGTGGAATTTGAGGTCACAAATATGGTCAAGAAGATACTTAGGACAAGAACTCTATGTTCGTGTCTGGAACGACGAGAGGTCTATTTACACGGAAGCCGAGCCTCCTCTCAATGCTCTCTTCTGTGGCAAAGCCAAACGTCATCCTTTGCTTTAGATTATTTTTATTAATAAATATCTTATCGTTGTGATTTCTATATTTAATGGTTATTATTAATTAGGTCACGAGGCTGTGACCGTTTAACAAAATGACAATTCTGTAAGTTCCATTGATGATGCGTTTCAAATCACGAGCCTAACGACTTGCAAGCCAACCAACAAGAAAAAATAATTATTTGTTGTCTTATTTTTCCGGAGACAAAATCGATGACGACTTTGTTAACAAGAATTACTGAATTAGCACTACGTCGGGCTCCATCATACGATATGTATACGTCGTTATTGGCGTCGAGAAAAAAACATTTTACGTTTTGGATAAAACCCCAATATTTTGTCCACCATGGACCAAAAGTTACTTTGACGTTTTGGAATAATGTGAATAATTTCGTTCTCTTTTGACACAAAAGTCTACAGATCGGTTTAACAATCAAACTATATATTAACCCTATATTAGAATTCGCATGATATTAATTCTCTACGAAGTATCTGAATTTTCTGAATTTTATAACATTTAAACAGATTAAAATTTGTCACTTCTATTATTCTATAATATCACAATAATATTCCAACTCTGGTGGCTCTGGCGGAATTTGGGGTGCCACAAAGTGCCAACGTTGAATCCTAGGAATTGGTAAAACAATGTATTTGATTGATAGTTTTGTATAGCTATGGTATGTGGTTTATCGTTTTCATGATTATTAATAACAAAAAAAGTATAAAAAATATTATCAATAACGTTTTTTACAAATTTTTTTGTACCATTTTTTCTTTTATCATTTTTAATTATTTTTATATCCTCTATACTATTATTTGTGAAACATTGAAAAGAAATTAACCAGTTTTTACGTGGCATATTACATCATTTGCCACTAGGAATGTGCCCTTCCTTTAAAATCTTTAGAAGGAGAATTTTGTAACAAACTTTGTATAATAATTGTTTTAATTTTGAATATTTTAAGGAAATCATAGCAAAATCCACATTAACTAACCTAATTAATAGGAAGATTTAAAATCAAGTTTTAAATCCAAACAATCAATTTTTATTTTAATATCTGATGTAACAAGTATATCCCATAAAAATAGTACAAATATAACTATCAGCATTTATTGATATAATATCTTTTCTCCTAAATTAGCAATATATAGAATATTCTAAAAGCATATGAAACAAAATATCATCCATTTAATGCATAAAAAATTAAATAAGACTAATACAATTAAACCAGTTAAATTTACGACTTAACTGCAGGATTTTCGGGATCTTTTTACTTACTTTTTATTATTAAATAAATACTTATTTTAGGAAAGTATTATTTTTTAAACAAAGTTTTCATATCTACGATGAATATTAAAGATATTCCCAGTATATTCATATATTGTAACTAGGATCTCTACTTATCAATCAACCTATGAATCCGCCAACTTTTTCCATATAAATAACCAAGTAACCTAACAATCCTAATTTACCAAAACTCTAAATATCTCATGTTCTATGTCAATTGCATAGTTTCAGTATATGTTTTAGAATGTTACTGACTTTGAGCTCCTGCAGTGTTTTTTGGTTTCAGATTTTTTTTTTTTTTTTTTTTTTAAAANATATTGATTAGCTTAGAAAAACCAATTTGGCAGAATGTGGTTTACAAAAGTAACACAGTGCGGCATGACACGAACATTGCGTGCCAGATTGTCCGTTTATACATTCTCGCTGCGTGGAATAAGAGTTAAAGAGAAGGAGTGAAATTCTTCCCTATCGGTAGCAATATCTTCTAGGTATACTGCGAAAGCCGGTCAATCCGTTGGAGAAGACACCATCTTCACCAGGTCAGAGCAGTCGGTAAAAAACGTTATTTGAAGGTTGCCAGCACCAATCATACATCTCATCGCCCACACCAAGGCCTCTATCTCTGCATGCAAAGCTGATAGAGTTCTTCGTCGGTTTGCAGCTCCCATTATTGTCGTTGTGCTCGAGGAAGTGCAATACCATCCATAACCGGTAAATATATTTTTCTCCTTCCATGAACCATCCACATAACACCGATGACCATGAAAAATTGTCGACAGAGGGTTTAAACGTGGAAGAAACCCGTGTTGATGCACCTGGTTATTCGGGACAAAGCCGTCTTCCTCCACCTGTGCCTGATGCCAAGCCAAGGATTCCGTGTCTACCAATCGTAATACCTCAAGAGGATTCTCATCTATATTTTCAAAAATTTTGGCATTTTTAGCCTTCCAAATATACCATAATATCCAAGGATAAGAGTCACTTTGGGCTTGATTTGGTTGCCTCCAAAACAAGTAGTCCATATTTGTAAACAGAGATGTTGTGGGAAACTGTGAACCTGATGGGACCTGGGATAGGGCCCAAACCTGACGTGCAGGTGGGCATTCGAAAAGAACGTGATTTATCGTTTCTTCACTATATCCACACCTAGTACATACTAAATCACAGTTGATCCCCATATTACTGAGGTAAACAAAGACCAAAATACAACCAGTAAGTGCCTGCCACATGAAGTGTTGAATTTTTGGAGGGTATTTGATCTTCCAGACATGAGCCTGTAGCGGAATGCAATCGGGGCCATATACCGGAGCAGATGCCAGAGCATGAAATGGGAGGCAAGCCTTGTGATAACCTGATTTGACCGTATATTTGCCATTCATTGTAAAATGCCAACCAAAAGAATCCAAAATCATGCTATATCCTAAGGGTATAACTGAAATCAACTCAACATCCATTGGGTCGAATGAAACTTTTAATCTGTCAAGATCCCATGATCTCGTTCGGTGATCAATTAAGTGATGAGTTTGTTAGGAGGGATCCTTAATGAACCTGTTACTAAGGGCTGGTCTCGGGAATTGAGCTGGTATCCAGGGATCATTCCATACCGAAATGGTGTCACCTGAGCCAACTCGTTTAATAAGTCATTTCTTAACCAGAGAGCGAGCAGAAACAATACTTCTCCATCCATAAGATGGGGAGTATGATTTTATTTGTTCCATGGGATTGGAATTCCGATAGTACCGTCCTTTAAACACACTGGCAAACAGAGAGTCCGAGACCTCCATAAGCCAGAGTTGTTTTACCAGGAGAGCCGTGTTAAAATCATTTACGTTGCAAAAACTGAGACCTCCCAATTGTTTACTAGAGCAAAGTTTGTCTCAAGCTTTCCAGTGCATTCCTTTAGAATTCCCACTTGTGCTCCACCAAAAGTCTGCCACCGCGCTTGTAAGGTTTGAGGTGACTGACTTTGGCAGCCGGAAGCAGGACATGACATAGGTTGGGAGTGCCGCTGCCACCGATTTAATCATAACCTCTTTTCCACCCTTTGATAAAAATTTGGCCGTCCAACCGTTAATCCTACTTTGTAGCCTATCTTTTACAAATGAAAAGATTTTTGTTTTGGATCCTCCCATACTTTCGGGAATCCCAAGTAAGAGTCCATGCCTCCAACCTTTGTGATCCCTAAAACCCTTTTTATCTCTGTTTTGATTGTTTCATCCACTTTGTGCCCAAATTGAATCGAAGACTTTGCAAAATTGATTTGTTGACCCGATACCTCCTTATATTGTTTGAGAACCCCTAAGATAACTCCACATTGCTCCTTGTTTGCTTTACAGAAAAATAAACTGTCGTCCGTAAATAACAGGTGAGAGATTGGTGGACATTTATTTGCCGCCCTAATTCCAGTAATTAATTTGTCCTGCTCCGCTTTCCGAATATTTGCTATAAGCATTTCCGTACATAAAATAAAAAGGTACGTGGATAGAGGATCACCCTGCCTTAGACCCCGTTCCGGCACTATAGCCCCCCTAGGTTGTCCGTTAAGTAGAACCTTGTATTGCACCGTTGTTATACAGCTCATGATCCAAGCCGTCCACTTGTCGCAAAATCCCAATTTCCGCAAGAGTTTCTCAATAAAGATCCATTCCACCCGATCATACGCTTTGCTCATATTCGTCTTAATGGCCATAAATTTTGACTTGCACGACGGGTTGGTGCGAAGTCTGTGGAACATTTCTTGAGCAATTAAAATATTATCTGATATCAATCGTCCTTGAACAAAGGCAGATTGAGTTTCTGAGACAATCCTTGGTAACACCGTTTTAAGCCTCAGGCACAGAACCTTTGAAATTAGTTTGTATCCCACGTTACACAAACTAATGGGTCTAAACTCTGTCATACAGGTTGGCTTTTCCACCTTTGGGATGAGACAAATATTTGTCAAATTTAGCCTAGAATCAAACGTACCCTCCTCGAAAAAAGAATTAACTAAGGTTACCAAATCTTTTTTTATGGAATTCCAAGGCTTCTGATAAAATAAAACTGTCATTCCATCCGAGCCCGGAGCCTTATCTGGGTGCATCATAAAGAGCGCTGTTTTATCTCCTGTTCTGTCGCAGGAGCCGTAAGAAAATCATTTACACCCCCTGTTATTACCGTATGTAACTCCGTCAATGCCTCCTCAAAACCATGAGGTTCAGATGTTGTAAACAGCTCATCAAAATAAGATGTGACTATCTTTTGAATATCCTTCGCCCCATAGACCAAGTATTATTTTTATCAAATAGACCAACAATCCGGTTTCGAGCCCGTCGTTGTTTCGTCTGAGCATGGAAGAACTTAGTGTTCTTGTCTCTGCAGTGCATCCACTTATTTATACTCTTTTGATACCAGTAAACTTCTTCATCGCGGTACGCTTCGCGTAATTTTGATGTAGCAATCAAGTGTAGAAGAATGAGAGCACGTTGAAAATTTAATGGAAATTATCAGGTCCTACAGAAAACTATATCTCTTTTTTCTCTAATTCATAAGCCATAATTGGCACTTCATAAGTGCTAACATGTTTTGGGTTTTCCATGAATATTGGATCACAAGCGTAGTGGAAGTGCATGAATTTTTGGAGAGATGAGGTGTCTCTAACCATAGATGTCTCCATCGTTGGACAAGACCGGTGATAGGCAAAATTTGTTGGAATAAAGGAGAGGATATGGTGAAGGATTTCATGGGTATAGTGGTGATTGTTTCTAACTTTCTACACTATAATCTCTAGCTCATAATTTATGTTTTTATTATTGATTAATTCAATGCTTCACAATTCTAATAGTTTCAGAATAAAAATATATTTCATATTTTTTTTGGCTAATGGTTTCACTTACAAATTCTTTTTTATTTAAAGGTACGAGATATGAGTAGCAAGTTCATTGTTAAACACATTGCCGGAGGTTATTAATTTTTTTTCTCAAATGATGATCCTGTAATTCCTATAAAATTTCAAATTTTGATCTGCTTAAGTGTTTGGTTTGTTTCAAGATGATAGGGCATTTTAATTTATATTTTTTTATAGAATTTGGTGCAGCGATGTCAATATTCAAAAGTTGTACTTAAGTTTTCTTTTTTCTATGCAGTCAGCATTCTCATCCACTTTAAGAGATTTACAAATTGAGCTTAAATCCTCATATGAGCATTTTTAGCCTACCAAGTTAAATGTACACGGTTACTTAAAATTTCACCAACTCGCTTTTTCGTCTCCCTCATATTTCAAATGTTTTCATATTGTCACACTTTCAATGTAATTGCAATATGGAGTGTATAAAAAATGATCGATTCAAATTCATCGAATTGTGTTCTAATTTGTGGGTGGGAAAAAACATTTAATATTTGATTAATGATAATGATTCGAGTGTCATTAAATTTGTTGTATGATGCAAACATAGATGGACAGCCGATACGATACGAAGCATTCGTTTATGGGATAATAGTGAGAAATTTGTATCCATATTCAAGATATTTGTAATTCAGAAGCTTCCAAGGGTTCTCTAGCTTTGTTTTTTTCTTCAGACTTGAGTTGTTCCTTAGTGGTGAGCTGCACGTTCTATTGATTTCAATTTTGTCTCTTACTCCTATTCTCAATTCTTGAAGTCTAGAGTTTCCAATAATTGGGTATCTTCAATTAGCTAATTAATGTTATCTGTTTCAGTTTTTTTCAAAGGTTTTGATTATATGCCTTTTTTTGTCAGCGGTTTTTGATTATTGATATGCTCAAATTATCCCTCAGAGCTACTCTCT
>OVAQ01003338.1:0-10160 GCA_900406345.1 Erysimum cheiri
ATATATATATATATATATATATATATATATATATATATTCTGACATGAAAATAATATATCAATATATGATTATTGGTTAAGTGTTTTTAAATGAAATTTTCTTAAAATTAACCCATGACTAACTTTTTGATATAAAAAATGTTATGTTATGTTTTTAAACTATTTTATTTTATCATCGTCTATAAAAATACTTCATGAAAATAGACAAACTTCTTTTTGTAAATTTTCAAATTCTGAATATACTTCATTTTCATTTCGATAGTCATATNATAAAAAAATTGATATGACTAAACCAAAATTCTATGTATATCATTTACATAAATTCATTTATTAACTTTGAAATATCATTCGTTTTTTCTTAATTACTTCTATAAATTAATAAATATTATTTTTATCCTATAAATTAATATTTATTAATTTATAGATAAATTAATATCACTATAAATTAATAAAATAGTGTAGTCCCAACATTATTAATTTATAGAGGTTTTACTGTATATATATTTTGAATATGGATTAATTTTGTTAACTTCTTTGTAAATTCCTAATGTTCTTTTCAATCATGGTTTATGAATTCATCATATATTTTAGTTCTTGAATCATTTTCAATCATGGAACGTAAATTATAGCATTTAATTCCATTGTTCTTGAATTATTGTAGAATTGAATGAATCCATTTGTGACATTCCAAGTAAATAGTCAATGAAAAAGACATAAACGAATAGTAACATTGACCAAATTTTATCTACGATGCACAATCCAGACCACACATAGCCGATCATAACTAAATGCGTTCATGCAAAGAAAAACATGTCTATCTCGACGGAACACAAACTACAAAGATACTTAATCTAACATCAAAGGAAATATAGAAAATATAACATAAACAAAATTTAGACACAAACTGGAAGTGTGTTTCTCTTAACAACAAACATTTGTTTCTGACCCAAAATTATATGTAAAATTTTGGGGGTCCATATTGTAATGCTTAAATGCATTTTATTAGATACATGGAGAGAGTTCAATACTTCGGATTTTCTTTTTCTTTTTGCTTGTTATTCTACTTCTTATTACAGTTGTCATTTTTTTCTATAACTTACCTGATCTAATTTTAGAAAAATTAATTACTTCACCATGTATATAGAGCTAATTAGTTCATATTTGTATATATTTCACTTTGGGCCTAGGCACCACCCTGTCACAAACCCTTGAAATAGTTAATAACACACTTTATAGTTTTAGTTTCCGTTTTTCTATTTTTGGGAAAAAAAAAATTTTCTAAAGATGGTAAAGATAACTTTTCAAATGAGAGAATAGGAGTATAGAACAGAGATATACCCATTTGAGAATTTTCAGTTTTAATTAATTTTATAATAATTTCGTCACTCTGTTAAATTTGAATGTGAAATGGGGAAATGTAGAAGGAACACAAACCACTGCCCACTACCACTTTGGGAACGACGGACAAACCCCATTTGGACACGTGACAGGCTGGGCAGTCTCCACATGCTTTTTTGCCGAAAGTGGAAAGAAAGATATGGCCATCCATCACAATTGACAATTCACAAGATTAGAGAATATGTGTATAATAAGATTTCTGTGTGTCACTTATATTCCTCCAATCAATCAACGTACTTTATTATATTGACAAAGAGTATTAACGGAAAATAGTTTCTATTAGGTTCGAAGAAGTATAAGAAACAAAAACATTTTGCTAACTCATAAAGAATTATTCTATCTTATATCTAAATAAATAAAAATTCTATACTCTTTTTTCTTGAATTAAGCTTACATATTTTTTTATCTGACTTAATGAAAGCGAATTTACGTCATTTGCTGGTTCATTAAAATATAAAGAATAGAAACAATTTTACCTTAAAATATTATTTTGAATATTATTTATTTATTAATTTTATATATTCTTTAGATTTTGGTAAATAATTTTTTTTATAAGTGTTTCAGAAAACTACTAAAATCTATTGTAAAGGAAATGTGATTGCTATGAATAAAACGTTTTAGTAGGAAAAGCTAAGGTTTTCTACGATTTTTAACACTATGTCACTAGGAGGTTTATCAAAAATATTGAGGTTTATCCCTCTACATGTTTTCGTGTTTATCAAAGTAATGCTCAAAATTTTTAAAATATAAGATGAAAAATGAAACACATTCCCAATGAGAGAGAGAGGAAACGACAAGGATGAATGCTCAAAAAGGAAGTTGTCAACAAACCACCACAACCAAATCCATATGCGTGATTCCTATTCGGTAATATCTTATACAATTATTGTATGTATTTTGGGGCATCTTTATATACCAAAGCAAAAGTTAAAAGTTTGTTGATATGCAGAATTATTTGAGATAGATTTTTATATTGTTGTTTGAAATGGTAATATTATAGCTAAATATCACATAAAAATCTTAATATCACATAAATATCACTTATATTAATATTGATTGATTTTATATTTAAAAAAAAAAAGAAAATTATCGCATAAATATATTTCATTTTGTTTTTATATGAAAATACATATTCATTTTATATACTTTTATGTTCACACAATTTTCTTCAAGTTTAGTCACCCATAGATTACTTAAATAATAAAAAAACCCCAAATTTCACGAATTAATTTAGACTTTTGTTTATAGTGAAATCATTCTCTAGTCTAAAGATAACATGCATATTCGGAGATTATTCTTTTCTTTAGTTTTCTTCTTCTTGTGAATTGTGTGATTGCACCCACCGCTTAGAGCATCAGCAGTGGTGAAATTTGCTTGTATGGGTGTAACAATTTTTTTATTATTATCATTTCATGCAAATGAGAAAAAAGATAGAGAAAGAAAGAGAGAGAGAGAGAAAGACCCTTACATTCGGTTGTATGTTTACAACCGCATTTCCCTTCTTTTTACACTGTTACCTTATTTTCAATTATTTTATTAGACACACTCGCCTATTAGTTGTGCCACTGTGGCTGGTCTTACCAGTATTACATACAAACACAAGTTACTATGTGTATGTTGTATGTATACACTGGCACACACCTCAATGTTTTAGAATATTGTACTATTTAAAATTTAAAATAGATTATTTGCGCTATATGAGAAGACGATTAGACCATTTCCAATGGTTTTCTCTATTTTTACCTTTAAAATAGAGAAACTCTATAATAGAGGTGAGTTTTACTCCAACCCACTCTATTCTCATCTCTAAAATAAATATCTCTATTTTTTCTTCTATAAAATAGAGGAACTCTATTTTTTCCTCTATAAATAGAGGTAAATATAGCAATTTCTATTTTAGAGGCAAATATAGAAGTGGATTGGAGCATATTTGCTTCTAAAATAGAGATTGATGTATTTGCCTCTATATTATAGAGATGAGTTGGAGATGCCCTTAACGTGATCAAATATAAAGATGGATTGGAGATGCCCTTAGTGTATCATGTTATTTCAATGGTCTACTTTTAAAATGGTTCAAATTTAACAATTAGTGATTTAGTGTGTAGTTTGTACTCTACATCAAAATAATGTTATTTCAATGGTCTACTTTTAAGGGTAAAATCTCAATTACCTTTATGTGATTTATCAGTTTTTAAATAGCTCTTTACGATTTAACTAATTATTTATAAAAAAAGAAATATTAAATTGAATTAAACATACTTTTCATGTCGGTAGCCTATCCACACGTAAAAGGTTTGACTTTTAATGTTAGTTTTATTTGAACTCAAACGTATGTCCACCGCTTGTTAGATTTTCCATATTTGGTTTTAATTCGTATGTTTGGCATTTGCTGATTTGGTTCGATTTATATGTTTAGGATTTAGAAATGTGGGTTCAATTCATGTGTTTATAATTTTGTTATCAAATATAAATTCACATGTTTAGTTTTAAACAAAGAGTGTTACAAGATGAACAAGATCTACTATATCCATGACACCAAAATACATAACAAAATTCTTATTTGTTATTCCATTAAGAATGTTATGATTTTCTCTAATTATGACACCAAAATACAATAACAAAATTCTTTATACAAATAAAAAAGGGGATGAAATTTCATGGTAAAAATGGAAACAGAATAAATCAGTCTGTCTAAACACCTAGAAATGTTGACTGCATCCCGTCGGTTACAAAGCAATCAATTGGGGTTATCATCTAACCAGAAAAAGAGAGAATTAACGGAAAATAGAAATAAATATATCAAATTTGACCCAAAAAAATAGAAATAAATATATCAATATTAATGGAAAATAAATAAAATGATTATCTTTTTGCTTCCATTATCTTCCAAGATTGTGTATCAAATAATTGGAGAAGAGAGAGAAATTAGAGAAATTAGGTTCTCTTATTTGTTAGGATCTCTCTCGATCTCTCTCTCCCTTCTTGGCTATAAAAAGCCACAACAGGGTCTCCATTTCTTCCCACACCCAAAGATAAAGAAACACATCCTATATATAAGAATTTAGCAATGTTCCTCCACAATGGAACATCAATATATATATACACACATATACGTATATGTTTTATACTCATTGAGTTTAAAGTGGCATGATGACAAGGGCTAGGGTTTATAGATGTATCATGTATGTTTATATATATATATATGGATTGTTTGAGTGGTGAGGAATTGATGGTGACAGAAGAGAGTGAGCACACATGGTGGCTTTCTTGCATAATGTTTCATGCTTGAAGCTATGTGTGCTCACCCTCTATCTGTCACCCCTTCTCTCTCTCTACACCATTTCACTCATTTTTTTAGAGTTATATATATGTTTTGATTTTGATATTCTCGGTTTGGTGTCATTCTTTTGGTTTTACAAACACGAATTAGATGCATACTAAAATATCAATTGATATGCCATGATATGTAGATCTTTTCATTTTTAGGACCCATACCCTCTCTCTCTCTCCACAGATTATTTATCAGTTTACATAGTTTGGTGTTTTTGAATCTCTCAATTTGTTTTTCTGTGTTAGGATTTGTTGAATGAATATATGCAGAGTTAACGGTCTACTCTTTGGAAGATCCAAAGAAATCAATCCCGATATATACATACGATTTGGAGTCTGAGTTCAATTATTTTTTGATAGATATAGAGTAGATTCAGGCATTTTCTTGATTTTTTACTGGTCAAAGATTTTCTTTAGATTTCTTGTTTAAAAAAAAAAAAAAAAACTCGATAAACATTGATCCGCTAATATAACTCGCCACAAAAGAAATTGAAATCCACTTCACATCTATGGTATTAATAACATCTTAACCATGTATTCTAAATTCTCTTCTTTCGATCTTCTATAATCAACAAATCCTACAATTTGCAAATGAAATCCATCTTCAAGCCTTATAAAATCCATCTTCAAGCCTTATATTTTTTTGTTGTCAACATCTTCAAGCCTTATACTAATTAAAAAAAATAAAATCAGCATAATTATTATGCATCCTTAATTTTTTTTTTTAGTCCCAAACTTAATATCCAAATAAGGATGCATATTTCTTCGTCGGCGTCTATATATATGCATCAACCTCAACACTATATTATCTTGCATTCTGAAAGGTTTAAATTATGAAAAAAAAAAAAAAAACACTATGAGGGAATATGAGAGACAAGGTTCATATTCCAACATTAGCCATTATATAAATTGTGTATGAATTTCAATAATCTACATTTTCTGAATATATCAAACCATATGCTTGATCTTTTTCATATCAATTCTTTAGTTCTCTCATCACCTCGAATCAAATCAGCATCATTCCCAAAGTTTTTTCAATCTAATAAGATGTGGCACTACATCCTTCCCAAGATCCGGTCTATCTCTTTTTCTTAGCTCCGCGCATTTCAACGATAGAATAGCAAAAGATTGAGCTTCTTCTAAAGGCCAATCAGTCACAACAGGATCAAGCATGTCCTTGAAAGTTCCTCTACTGATTGCCCTCGAGACTTGGTGAGCCAGTCCCATTGGAGGCCTTGCGGTTATGATCTGAAGTAGCAATATCCCCAATGAGTATATATCTGATTTTGTGGTTAACTTTCCTGTTTGTTGGTACTCAGGGTCTATGTAACAAAACGTTCCTGCTGCTGATGTCATGTGGAATTGCGTGACGTTATTCGCTACCGATGCTGGGACTAACCGGGCTAAACCAACGTCACTGATCTTGCTCACGTAGTTTCTGTCTAAGAGTATATTAGCTGGTTTGAGGTCGCGGTGAACTAGTGGTTCTGGCTTAGCTTGATGAAGGAATGAGAGTGCAGTTGCTATCTCTGCCGCTATTTCGAAACGTTTCCTCCAAGAAAGCGGAGGAGAGTTTCCTCTACGGAAGAGTCTATCCTCTAAGCTCCCATTATCCATATATTCATAAACTAAGCATCCATATTCAGGACATGCACCAAGGAGAAGAACCATGTGAGGATGTCTTATGGAACATAGAACCTCAACCTGTAAAATAAGAGTGTATAAAAATATGATTATGAGATTAATTAACTAAACTTGTAATCTGCGAAAGCAAAAAAAAAGAACTTACACCTTTAAGTTTGTTTCCAAAAATATATACCATAAACACAAAATTGGTTTTTCAATGTTGTAAATTTTAAAATCTTTGATTTGGGTTAACTATTTTAGAGTATAGCTTTTAAGGATAAGGTTTAGTGTTTAGAAATTATAGTTTAGAGTTTGAAAATTGAAAATTTAGTTTTGTGGTATTTTTGTCCTAAAAACAAAAACAATGACATTTTAGAGAATTGTCCGAAAAAAATAATATGAATCTTACTTCTTGTTGAAATTGTTTTTTTCCTTGAGCAGCATCAGGTCTTAAAGCTTTAATAGCAACAGGAGTATGGTCAAGTTCGCCTTTGAACACAGGTCCATATCCACCTTCTCCAATTTTCATATGATTTGCAAACTGCTCTGTAGCTTCTTCGATCTCTTCTATAGTATATTTGCGGTAACGAACATCATTATGTGCCAAAACACTCATTGCGCGGTCTTTGTCGTGTTCTTCACTTCTAGCTTTCATCTCTGCTTGCTTCCTTCTTTGTCCTTCTAATTCTGCCATTCTTTGAGCTTTATCAGCTGCTTCTACGGCCGTTCTACACTTTGCCTTTTCCATTTCCGCCACTGCCAATGCTGCTTCTTCAGAAAGTCTCGCTTTTTCGAATTTATGAGCTTCTTCTATTTTCCATTGATTTAGCTCGTTTGCCTGGAAAATTAAAAGAATCCATGAGTACCGTATGCAACAAGAAATTTGCACTACAAGAAAAATTCACATTTTTAGCTCACGATAAATGCTATTATACGGTACCTTTCTTTTTGCTGTAAGTGCTTCTTTACAAGCTGAGCTGTACATGTCCATAGTTTGTTTGAGTTCAAGCTTTAGCCTTCTCATTTCAGCTTCAATATCTTTCTGCAAATAAAGCAATTAACAACCATGGATTTTAGAGCCTTGTAACCTTAATTCTTAAACTCAAAAAAGAATATCAGTTAAGACAACTTACAGTTGCTTGTGGAGTCGACTCGTCTGAAGAATTCGATGCACCATAAAAATCAAAATTATTATGAGAGAGATCAATGGAACCCATCATGCCTAATCTAACTTCAGATTCATCAGAAATTGAACTTTGTAGCGTGGGGTTCCTTTGGAAGGCAACTTGGTTAAAGCCATTGTTGAAATCCATCGAACCATTTATAGGGGTTTTGTAATTTTTTTGCGGTATGTTGAATGCACCATTGTGTGGATAAGTCTCATTAGGTTTGTTCCTTGCACTACGCTGGACCCTAAAATGTATCAAGAAACAAATCAACTATATATACGTTTTGTATAACTTTAATTTAAAAGAAAAATGGTTTAACACATCTAAGTATACGTTTTGTAAAAGTTTTGCAAGAAAATTGATCCAAACGTACGTACCTAGGTATAAGATCTTGCTCGCTATCCGATAAAGATTGGATTAGAAAGCCAGAGGAAGGTACACGAGGCGGGGCAAGCGTATTGGTGATAGGTCTTTGAGCTGGTCGAGAGTGAACTTTTCCTCCTTTAGAAATGACATATACCGAACAAAACTCAGGCGTCGATTTCATTATGTTAGCTTGCAACTCATGTGGTTTACTAAACATAAAAGTCTTAGCGAAGGTGTTCTTCGAGGATGCTCCCAATACAAGATTGTTAACGAGGTTGTTATTAACATAATCCAAGATTCCTTTTGCAACGTCCGAATCGTCTAGAATAACCTCCTTCATAGAAATCTACTAAAGAGTAGCTTTACATTAAAACATTATCTGGCTATGCTTGGAACAAAGTTCGAAAATACGAGATGGTAGAAAAATTGTTTATAATATACCCCTTTTCGCGCACAATATCCTCGGTATGGAATAAAAAGCTGATTTAGATCATCATTATTCAAGTTGGCTCCATTTCCTCCATCTAACAATTCACTCAAAATCTTCCATATTGAAACATATGATTCTATACATATTTCAAGATTATTAGGAAAATGAGTACAAGGTACCTACGGTTTGAGATTTTGAGACGAACATGGACAAGAATCATGACTGGATTGTGAATCATATTGAGAAGATGGTCGACGGCCCAACGAACAGCGTAATTACTATGTTTTCCTTTGTCAATTGCAACAACTGTCGAGTTTACCGGAGAATGGATATCGTCTGACGAGTACGGCGAAGCCATCGTCGATCATACAAGCTGGCAAGGAGAATTATGTCACCACCAAAGAGCTTGTGGTCTAAGTTTTTCTTCTCTCAAATTCAACGGACAAGACATCAAGTTTCTATCAACCACTGATTTGTATTTTCTTTTTCTTTTGGTCAAAAGGAAAGAAAGTATTTTTAGATACGTATTGCTAAACGTTGAAAAAGAAAAGAAAAAAAACAACATACGTATTGCCGATGGGCATGACTGATATGTTAGATAAATAACAAAATAACAGATTGGCTAAATAATTATTAGCATAACGAACCAAACCATAAAACGTTTTTAGATTAATTAAAAAAAACTAAAAAACTATTTTTACTAGATTAATCACTTTTTGTTTTTTTATATATACTTTTAATATGGTACTATATATAGCGAAATCACTTTTTCTAAAAACGCAAAAAAGGTGAAAAAAATTGATGAATATTCTAAATGGTAAAAAGTAGAGGAACCAGGTTTGCAAGTTTTGCAAACGTAAAAAAGTGGTATACCATTCAAACTCAATATGTTATCTACTAACAATTTTTTTATTATCTGAAAAAATTTTAATCAAAAATTAAAATTTCCCTTTTTTAAAAAAAAATGTTCGTTTTACTAGTTTGTAACAAATATGGTAAAAAAATATATGTTTTGTTTTGCTTTTAGTTAAGATGCCAATATTTATTAAAAAAAAAAAAAAAAAAAAAAAAAAAGNNNNAAAAAAAAAAAAAAAAAAAAAAAAAGGATGCCAATGTTTTACACGCAGAGATAAAATATAAAAATTGTTGAGAGTTATAAAATAACAAATTTTTATTTTTATTTAACTACAAACCTTGGCCAAATATTAAATTGCTTATCGAGAAATCTATACTAATAAAAGGGGGTTCTCTAAGCCTTAGAGAGTGTCGACCTCAGCTTTCTCAAAAATCGTTTAGCACTTGCCACATCAGCCAACAATAGAAAAAAAAAACATCTTTATTATTTACAAACACTTAAACTAATTATAAAAAAAAAAAAAAAAAAACCCACGCTTTCCTCTTCGTTATCTCAATCGTCACCACCACCAAACAGACGATTACTCTTACCAATCGTTCCTATTTCCTGTTTTCAATTCCCCACTTCTGCTTCTTCTCAATTCTCCCATCGTTACCACCAAACCCTTTTGTTTTAATCTCCACTTTCTTCCCGTTCTCTTCCTCGAATTTCACCGCGTCTTCTTTTTCCACAACGATCTTTGGGACTTCTCGGTTGATATTGAGAAACAGAGCTACAATGGAGTCCGAAACCATGTCACTTATCGGATCTGATAAGAAGTCAAGGGCGTCGAGAAATAAATCAGGTAAGCTCCGCCTATACTGATTTCTGAGTGTCCAAGTCACTCCTCCCTGATTCTTACTTTCTCCTCTATCGCAGATTTCCAGATGAAAGATAATCAAACAGAAGTTGAAGCGACGAGCACTGATGATAGGTATCTTTCTTT
>OVAQ01003339.1:0-10159 GCA_900406345.1 Erysimum cheiri
GTTCATCTCGCAGCTTCCAAGCCGGAGACAATGGTGTAATCAACGGCGAATTCCGATATCGTTCTCTCTTCCGACAGAAACCCAGAAACAATCTCTCTCTCTCTAACTCCATTCTTCTCGCACAGAGACACACAAATCTGTAAAAGCTTTCAGATTTTACAGACACTCGAAGGTTTTCTTTCTTCCCCTTAGATCACTGTAATATCGATTTTTTGTTCATGAAGCATCCTCATTTGATTAAGAGTCTCTAATTGAGTGTCAATTATTGATTTTCATAGCTTAATTCGAAGTTATCTATATTGTGAAAGTTTAAGTTATCGGTTGGGACGTCTGATTGGTTTCTGGTTGCTTTAGACACTGGAAGTGGTTTCTGGTTGTGTTTTGGTTTGGTGTAATATCTGAAGTTTTGGTTTCTTTTTGCAGGAAGCTCTTTGATCTACTCCAAGAAATAATCAGATGCTTCAAGCCTTAGCTACAGTTCTCTGTTTTTGATTAGAAATAATTTATATCTCTCAATTTGTCGTCGTCAACAGAAACCGGGTTTGAACCTTAAGAAATTAAATTGATCGAATCGTAACCCGATCCGGTCCGGTCCGATCGGGTTATCAGGGAAACCCACAAACCTCAAAGGCTCTGCGTTTTGAAAATGCGCGAGTAGTGGAGGTGGACCTACATCCACCGGCGGGAGAGAGATCAAGATGAATCGCGGGTGGGTCGGATTGTCGACCCGGTTGAAGCTGTACAGGATCCGGCGTCTCTGCACTAAAGGAGAGAATGGTGGGAAGAAACTCGAGACAACGGAATCTATTGTTGCTCGTCACAGCGAGACTGAATCCAGTGTTTCTCGCTACGATGAGACCTACAAGAAACTCGATAAACTCGATTTCGTGACCGCCGCTAAGATCTTGTTCACTGAACCACCCAAAAGTAATAAATTTGGGTAATTTCTCCCCGAGATCGAATTTCGATTTCTCTACACACTCTTGGCTGATTTTGGTCTTCAATCATGTCCTTTGTTTTAGTTTCTCAAACGCTATTTCTGTTTTGATTCAGTATACCTTAAATCTAGGTAAGAGTAATGTCACATAACCTGAGAATTGTAGAATGTGAGCTTCTTTAGGCTGAAACAAGTGAGGAGATCACTCAACTGCTTTTCATTGTCTGCTGCTACTATCTCTTTGACTTTCTGAAACTATCTCTAAAGGAAACGTTCGACTTGTTAATGCTGGTTTTTAATCAAGTATGTCCTCATATGAATCTAGGTTTGATTGGCATGTGGTGCAATTCATCATCGTCTGCTTGCCATCTCTAGGTATTGAGCTTCACTCCCTTTGCATTTCTCTCTCAATTGTTCTCATGAATATATTTCTGTCAATGTTAGATATTTTAATGCCTATTGTTTCCTGCAACAGCTGTGTATCTGGTTGCTCAATATGCTCGCCGTAAAATGAAGATCATGGACGCAGTGAGCTTTCCTTCTTGTTTATCATCAAACTGATTTGAGTTTTTTTATGAGATTTTAGTCATTTTTCATTCTGGCCATTGGTGCTTGTATCTTTTGTGCATATGCCTCATGATATTGGACTTATATTCTCAGGAACTTGGAGAGAAGAAAAGGAAAGAAGAAGAAAAGAAAGATAAAGAAGAAGCTGAACAAAAGGCATTAGAGGAAGAAGCAGCAACCAAGTCCCACAAAGAATTAATGGAGATGAAACAGAGACTGGGAAAAATCGAAGAGACAATAAAAGAGATTGTTTTGGAAACAAAGAAACCTTCAGGGAATGCTCCAACCAAAACCCAAGACAATCAATCTACTAAACTCCCCCCAAAAGAAGATTCCAAACCATGAGAAGAACACAAGGGCAATGTACAGAATCCAGCTGATGGACCGCATTGAGATGATTACAAGGGAAACTTAGGTGGTAGATGAAAGGATGTACACTTCTGTGGGTTATTATTATGCATGCTTTTGGAACTGATGCAGTAGTTTGATGCAATTCTCTTATTATTGCTTTTGTTTGTTGACTCACTTTTAGAATTAATATAGATCACAAGGATTTGCGTTAAAGCTATAAGAGCTACACTAAGAAAATCATTTGCTTCCATTTCAGTACGACAGGACAAAACAACACAACACCCCATGCTAATTGAAATTGGTTAAGTATGCTAATCAAAAGAATTTTAACTTTAAGCTGTTAAGTACCAAAAAAAAACTCAATTCTAGTCTTTATACATTACTGTAAGAGAGAACAAAAAAAAAAACAACACAACATTTGATGCTGATTGAAAATGGTTTAAGTATGCTACTTTGCTGTCCAAACATACACCTGTCCTCCAGCTGTGGATCCTGCAAGCGTCCCAACATTATAAGGATGACAATGGATTCTGCATGGAATAGCTCTCATCAGAGGGTTATGCAGTTCCATCACTGTTCGCTTTACTTTTGGATTGATCACATCAATCTTTTTTAACAAATTGCCGACATAGATGTATGAATCATCCCACCCCCACACTCCCCTGCAGTCAAAATCCTTACCAGCTTCAGTTATTCAACAAACAGACGAAATTTTAATGGCTACATTTTTTCATGTCTCAGAAAGAAAAAAAGGTGAAAACAGTGTATTGATGGTCATAGGAATAGTGAAAGACTCGTAACAATTACTTGTGCAGTGATTTTTTTTGTCAGAATACAAGTATATCAAGATTAAAAGTGTATTGGAACTGAGAGTTTATTGTGGTACAAGATGCTGGAACATACCTGAAACTGGAGATCCACCTGTTTGTGTTATTGTTGTGATTTATCATGTAAGTATTCTCAAAATTGGCGCCGCTTAGAATACCAATGTAGTTGTCATGGCTACAAGAAAAACAAAACGAGAGTTTGAATAACCCCAGAGATAAAGGTAGAAATAGAACTACCACTAGCATTTCATTTCATGAAGTGTTTCTTGATAAGAAAAATGGTTCGCATGCTTAATTGCTTCAAGGCAATGCTGTTTTTTCAAGCATGTGCAACTTTATACCAAAAAATGCAGAGAGTTTATGAACCTCAACAAAAGTAGAACATATATTACTTAATTTCTTCAGAATAATGTTTCAAACAAAAACAAACAACTTTTGATGTGATTACTAGTAAAACCGATATCTACAGTTCTTAATGAGATGCATTGAACAGGCTGAAGAAGAAAATGACAAGATACCTTGTAGTTGCAAGTAAAAGGCCAGAAGGTGAGAAATAAGCGGAGTGCACAGCCCTAGAATGATTTACAGTAGTCAATGTTTTTGGTTTTTTTGCTCCCATGCTTCTCAAGTCCCAAAGGCAAGCAGTCCCATCTGTGGAACTTGTAGCCATGACATGTTGATTTTGCGGGTTGAAGTCTATAGAATTAATCCTGAGTTCATGTAAATCCCAATGGAAAACTGAGTTTCCTGCTCGGAGGTCCCATATATTAAGCATTCCGTTTCCCTCGCCAAAGTATAAGCTTTGCTCATCATTTGGTCTCTGAGAGAGTGAAAATATAGCTTCGTCCGTGGAATAAACCAGATCAAAAATCGACTTCTCGACATCCATCAACCGGATGAGACCATCATAGCTGCTGCTAATCACCTGCCATGAATGCACCAACGAACTGGTGACTAAAAGAAGAGGTAACATTTCTCCAATCAAAGTTTCAACAGAAAACAAAATAAAGAAAAAGTCCTTTAATTAAAAACTTACCCTTGAAAAAGAGTTTTGCTGAAACACAATAGATGAAACAGGTGCCGAGTGAGGGGTGAATAGATATATCCCATCATCATCTTCCTCATTCTCACAATCCAAATTCCAAAACCCAACATTCCCTAGTTTGTCACCTGCAGCAATCATCTTAACATTCTCGCAGGGTAAGAACTTGACAACAAAAATCCTCCCAGGCACAACACGTGCTACATTACGCGGTTCTAAACTCAACAAATCCTGATCAAAACCATCCTCAAACTCGATTTTCTCAGGCTTAACCGGAAAATCAAATTGCTTCTTCACACAATCACTGAAGGAATCATCTGGCTCTTCCTTTTTAACAAAAACTTTAGATGCACGAGAAGTACTCCTAGTGCTCACCATAGGAGACTCGTTCTCATCCTTAACCGATCCAATTTCTCCCTTAACCAAATTTCCTCTACAAGACTTACTCTCAAAACCCAAGAGAGTATCAACCAATTGCGTATAGGAACCATCTCCTTCATAAGCCGAATCGAAGGCCAGGGGAGACAATAGACGTGGCGATTGCTTCTTAGGAGACGGTGTGTAATGGGTACGTTTGGGAAAATCTGAAAATCCATCAGGTAAGCCAGCGGAATCTGGATTGAGGCCTCTGGTGCGTAGAGACTGTCGAATAACGATGTGTGTTTCAGGTTTAGGCTTCTTCTTCCTAAATGATTTAAGATCGTCACGAGAGCGTTTGGCTGCGGTTGCGGCGGAGACAAGAGAAGAAGCTTTGGCGCGGACATTGAGAGCCGCCATCATCTCATCGTTCCGTCTTATGTTCTCCAATCTTTTCCGCTCGTACTCCGTCGCCATTGATGCTTGAAAGAATGAAACTTTTGATCTCTACACAAACAAAAGGAGAGATTTTTCGATTCACACACTGAAACTGTAAGACCTAGAAATAAAAAGCTACCAGCAACCATCTGATTGGTCGTGGGATTGGCGGTATAATAACAACTGCCGCCAATAAAAAAAAAAAAAAAAAATCCAATTTCATTGTTTTGTGGGTTAATAATAATTAATCTATTTACAAGAGTTCAATCCAAATTTCCTCACAAAAAAAAAGAGTTCAATCCAAATTTTGTTTTAAAAAAAAATATTTACAGATCAAAAGTGAAAAAAAAAACGCAATATAGTTGGTTTAGTAGGATTTTATTCTACTCGAATAGATTTAAAAAAAAAAAATTAAGTTTGTCTTGGTCCAAATTTAGATTTTTTGTTTGTTTTTGTGATTACTTAATCCAATAAATTTATCAAAACAGTTATAAATTTGTGTTACACAAAATATATGTAGGCTATCTTGAATTATTAAAATGGTTGAATCATGATTTTGACAAAAAATAATTATGGTCTTGCGACCATATAGAATTATGGATTATAGCATATATAATTAGAGAAAATGAGATAAAGACAACGATTTTTTATTGATCTCAATCGAACGGTGTAGATTAGTTTACATCAAAAACTAGAACGCACGATTAGCCGTGCGATGGTGTTAAACCCTAAGAGGAAAACCCCCAATTTTTGTCACTACTAGCTCAGCTATTCATCTCTGTCAATTGTCAATGGCTCGCTTCGTCAGATGTCTGCGAAGAACACTCTTTTCGAATTCATCTCCTTCAATTGCTTACCGGAACCCTAGAATTGGTTTGCCCACAAATCAAAATCCAAAATTTCTAATCAGCCGCAAATGTCTGAGCTCGGGGAGTTACGTTTCAGAAATGCAGAAATCAGCTTTCCAAGGCAATATTTTGCGACTAATCCGTAATGAGATTGACTACGAACTCGATCACTCGCCTCCTCTTCAGGTAATTTATGAATCTTTTTCTTTTTCTGGTTATTAGTCAATACGATGATAAAGCTAGATACTTTAAGCCTTCTTGCCTCTTGGGAATCATATAAATGTTGATCTGTGAAACTTTGGTTGATACAATTTGTAAACTGTTGGATAAAGAATGAAGTAAATGTTCACATCTCTGAAATGGCCTCTCTGTTTTGGAATTTGCAAGACGCAGTAAGCTTTTATAAACCCTTACGTTAGCTAGTGACAAAATATAAACTTTCTAATTCGTCTTATTGAACTACAATGCATTTCCATCAACTTTGGCTCCCATTTCTGATATTCCTGCTGGCTACATTGGATCATTTGAGCACTTTGCTTGTACAAATTTGCAGCCTCCTAACAGTTTTGGTCCATTCACTGTGGATGAACGGCCTGGAGAGCAGTGGATTAGCTTGAAAAGGAAATTTGGGGATAAGGAAGACATCAAAATTGAAGCGACCATGTTTGATAGATCAGTTCCCACTTCAAAATCTACCAGCACTGAACCTGATTATGTTCTTCACATCACTTTCATTGTCAACATCTCTAAGGGTGGTGATGGTGAAGCTTTAGAAATCATGTGTTCTGCTTGGCCAGATACCATAGAGATATCAAACCTCTGCATTCGTAAAGGCATCAAGAGTTCACTGTCTTCCTATGTTGGACCAGAGTTTGAGTACGGTGACTTGATTCTTTTCTTGAACTTAAAAATTGAGATAACATATTACTATGAAAAAGGTGAAGTTATTGATTTTGCCTTTGGTTATTTCAGGGAATTAGATGATCAGCTTCAAGACGCTCTTTATCAATTTTTAGAGGAAAGAGGTATAAGCGATGAGCTTGCTGTTTTCTTGCATCAGTATATGAAGAACAAAGGTAAAGGTGAGTACGTTCGATGGATGGAGAGCATTAAATCGTATGTCGAACAAAAATAGACATCAGCCTGCAGTAAAAGTCTTCGACTTTCCGCAAATTCGGTTCCAAAGAATGAAGTGGCCGGGTGTGTATGTGAGTATGACTCTCGTTGATTTGGATATGCTTGAAATAAATTCAATTTTAAGTTTTTGTTTGCTGGGTTCTTAGCTTGCAGATTGTGTAAAAACTACCCTGGATGCATAATTGACGGTCATATATTTACATCATTTCAGCTACATGTCACATGTTTATGATGTCTCTTGTTTGCCCTGTTTCTTACCAGCAATGGAGATTGAAAATGTCATAGAAAGCTAAGTTAGTAAAATGATGACCTCTTGGGTAACTTTGTTTTCCCCTGAGGAACTTGCTATTTATCACTTTTGTCTGAATTGGTGACTTCTAAACCAATTCTAGTGTTCCTTTACAGAGGAGCAACTCCACAGATTTATTGTGTCTTAATAACTTTTTCACTTTTTAGATAATTAATTTTGTAGTGTATGGAACTGTGGACTTACAGTGAAACACCAGACGTTAAAAGGGACAAGCCAGCTGAATCCATATAATTAGTGAAGCCATTCCATAGATCTCACTTCTACGGATTAGGTTCCGAATGTTGATTACTATAGCTAGAGGTGTCGATTTGGTTTTAGAGAAAAAGCTGTTTAGGAAATATAGTAAAGGTTGATTTTAAATTAAATTTGGATAGGTTTGTTTATCTGAAGTGATAATGTATAACCTTTTTTTTAATATCTAACAGGTAATAGGCTTCCGTGTATCTAAAATGAAGAACGTCATTATCTAAAAGAATTTTTGATCTTTTTCCACTGTGACATGATTTTGGTATCTTCATAAAGATCTTAATCGATGTGACGGATTAGGATCATGTGGGGGATTAGTGAGGTAATTATGGTGCATAACAACATGATTTCCGCATCGTTAACATCTTGATTTGTGGAAACTATTGATTGTTAATTGCAATGATTAGCATTGTATTAATTATTATAACTTTAATGTAAACATCAACTTGATACGGACCCACTCAAAGCAAAATTCACAGAATCTTTGGGTTATAATTCACTATCCAAGATAATAATTAATTTTCACTAATAGATCCCTCTCTCACCCACATGGTCACATATCATTACAAAAACTAGAATCGTGAAGTGTGTGAAGTAACAAATGTAATTATGCAATAATGCATATGTTTTTCTAAGTTCTCTATTCGACTAAATTTAAAGTTGTCAAAAAAAATATAAAATTAAACGGCAATAAATTTTGTTTATATAATGGTGAAAAAAATTGGCGAACAAATGTGAATAATAAAAGCGACGTGACAAGATTAGATTAAAAAGGACCATCAAAATTTAACTTTAATAGTCACATGGCTATAAAACAACAACCTCTGACGAAGAACTCTTCACTTGTAGATTAATGTCTGTTTCTTTTAACTACATGTAGGACCTCACTTCGATAATCACATTGTATCCACTCTATATTATTTTTTCCCCTTATGAAATTTTAAATCTCGTTTATGGTGGTTTAGTTTGTCATTTTATACTGTATAAATCATCCACTAGACTATAAATGATTTATGTTTGGTAAACGGCTATAAATGAATTTTTTATTTTGTTAAGAGAAAAAGACTATACATGATTTACACAGAAAGAAATATCAAATATGTATTGATATTGATTGACTAAAGTCAGTTCACGCCTAATAAATCGGTGACAATCTAGTGGGCAATAATGCGTATAACGTAGGACATATTTTGCTTCTCCAAACGACTATATCCCACAATGATTTGTACTTCCATCATTTTTGGATATATTCATCTTATTATTATGTGTAGTTATTTCACTTGACCTTTAATATATGACATTATTTTCTGTGAATATGGAATATCATGGTATACATGTGATGTCCATATTTGTGATTATAATAAACACACCAATCTAAAAGTATACGTGGAAGACCTAACATTTTCAATTTAATAGTTTTTAGTATTGTCCTAGATGGACTTAATATAGACCTCAAATTAATATTGAATTACACCAACAAGGTATAATAAAATACATATAAAAAAAATACAACTTAATTAGTGAAACTCTAACACACCCTGCCGTCAATCATTATATCAAACAAAGATGAGAATAAAAAAGTTATAACGAAGACTAAAAAGAAGATAACAATTAGGAGCTCATAGCTTAAGAGTCAAGTCAATCTTCTTAAACTGATTATGATCTTCTTGATCGCTCCTGAAATATCCACTTCTCTCCAACTTAGCAGCGACTATTTTACTGCTGTTACTGCTGGCGGTTTCAAGATTAAATTTCTCCGGCGACATATTTCCGATGGTCGGTTTATGGTGAATGCTCTGTTTGAAAACATGACTTAAACTCGTTGTTTGTCTTCCTAAAAAGGGCTTATGGATCGTTGAATGAGCTTGAATCCCTAACGTTGACTTGATATTCGCCGAGCCATGTAACGGCAACGATGCCATGCTTGCGAATCTGCTAACTGAACCGTGGCCAAACGCAAACGCTGAAGAAGGCAAGGAGGAGAGAGTCATCTTGTAGTACTGTCCACGTTTGGCTAAGGTGCGCTCGCGTTTATGAGCGTTTTGGTGGCCGCCTAGTGCTTGTGAACTATAGAACTTTCTTTGACAATAATTGCACGAGAACACTCTCGGATCCTCCAAATGTTCTTGCTGATGATGATGATGAGAAGTCGAGGATGAGCTGGTTTTGAAAGAATCGATGAGATTGAGCTCGGATGAGACCGTGGTTCCACGTGGCAAAAGGGTCAAACCCAACTCAAGATCTTGATGACCAGCTTGTTTCTTGATTTTTAACATTTCTTGATCCCCTTTGATGGACGGATCCATGTATATTCTGTGCATATAGCCTAGAGAGAATATATAAAGAGAATGAAAGTAAAAATTAATATAGATGTGAACTGATGTGGTCGTGGGAAGTGAAGTGTGAGTTCTATTTATGGACTTGGACGGACATGTGACCTTTTTCAAATTGAATGATGTTTAAAGAAAAAGGACACTTTTGATGTGTGCAATCTGACCTAGAGCTACAGATCCCACACATGCAACTGTATAGTAGTGGACATTTGAAAAAAGAAGAAAATTAATGTCGTAATTATATGAATTATTGATTTGTCTGGGAACACATATAATGAGTGTTCATGATATCATGTTATACTATTGTAATAATGCTATAAGTAGCTCTATCTTAATCAAATGAGTTTGTCTTTGTTGTCACCTCGTTTTTCTTTTATATTATCCTTTTCTTCATACAAACGATTTTTTGGGATTACAAAATATATATACGTATCGTATGTAATGTACGTAGTTCCTTTATTTAGGGTTTAGGTGAGACGTTTGATTCAAAACCCTATATGAAGAAGCTGTCTTTATTTGTTTAAGTGTTAGGTAAGTTAGCACTTTGGACAAGGATTATGAAGCCAATCAAATCTCCCCGACAATCACTGTCGTTTCGATTTTTTAATCCATTCTCCCGTTTTCGGTTGAATGTCCAAAACTTAAAAACCATACACATCCATCTCGCATAAAAATGTCATTAATCATTGTTTATGATTATATATTCATTAACTTACAAAACCATATAATAGAGTGGTTTACTTAACCATAAACTCAATGTACCAGT